>CAHIKZ030005332.1:90000-212500 GCA_903632075.3 Acanthosepion pharaonis | reverse complement strand
CATAAATCGCTTTCTCACCGTCGGCAAGTGTCGTCTGTACTTCTTTTCTGCAAATATTACTAAGGTAATTTTTCAGGTGAGCTATTCTGCAAGAATGTACGCGAACTACTAGATTGGAAACTATACTTCGACGTTTTATCGTTGAACTAGCTAGATGCAACTGTCGGTTCTATTCTAAGTGTTCCTTTGTCACACCTCTCACCTGTGCAACTCACTTCCGATTATTTTTCTCTTTGCCAGCTATAATCTTCAAAAATTTAAATATATCGTTAATAGCCATCGTCTGCCTTCGTTGATCCTGTTCAGTTATTGTCCTTTTCCTTACTTCTTTTCACTAAAGCCTTTTTCATGTCATTTCACTCACTGCATCTTACTGGCATTGTCGCCTTGCTTGGGCTCAAACGATTTAAATGCTGATATTAATTTGAGAATCCTGATAGTTTTAATCGGACTGTATTATAGTATATACAGTACATGGCTACCGGTGGCAAGGCCTCATAATTTTACAGTTGAAATGGTGACATGTAACAGCAATTTCTATGCTAATAGTTTTTCACTCTCGCTTGTAGAAATCTCTTCCGTCTTCTTCCTTTCTAGTCAACTTTGATCTTCAAAATTTTAAACTCCATGTCAAAAGTTATCTAGTGTTTCTTAATTATTGTTCTTTTGTTGTCCTCTCTCCTTAATAGTAATGTTTTCCATATTATCTAAGACTCAGTAACCTCCTTGCGTCCTGGTGGCTTTATTGCCTTGCGTCACGTGAAATGATTTAAAAAAAAAAATGGGCTTTTTTGTGTTAATGCAGAACGTATCAAACTCCTTCTTATATTGATTTTCTAAGCGTAGCTTAGATGTGGCGCATGGCCAAATGTTTGGAGTACCCATTGAGGATGGAACTCACTTTTCAGTCGTAAAACGAGACAAACTTCCTGACAATTACATCACGTCGAACACACCACAAAATCCTTCTCATATGGTCTATCTTTATAAGAGTCATTCGACTGCCTGGCAAAAACCAAAATGGAGTATTGCTGCCAGCGTTGGACATAACATATTCAGTCCTCATTTTCTAGATATTAAACAGTTCTAACTCGTTTGCGCGGGCTTGTACGTGTTATTATTATTATTATTATTATTATTCGTTCTCCAAACATGACGTTGTGATGCAGATATACAAAAACCCAATATCCCCATCATAACATTCAGTCTGATCTGGATATTCCAGGCATATGCATCAAAGGCAGTTGTGAACAAATTGGTGCCAGTGCATAAACATGTTGATATTATTATTATTATATCTTGCCTTTGCTTTATTTATTATCAGTTGTTACCAACTTACAAGCAGAGACTTTTGGGCACCTCGAGGCGGTGTAATTGTTAGCAAGCTTGTCTCGCTAGCACAATTACGAATGAGTAGTGAGTTCGATCCCCACTGGGTGCCCCATACTTTCGGACTTGTGCCACATCTAAGATACGCTTGGAAAATCGCTACAAGCAGGGACTTCAAGAGACAAAAAGGTTTTGTGCATCAGAAGATACAGACATTGGAAGGTGTCATGCAACGAAGAAAAAAAATGTAATTGTGGGCACTGCATAGAGAGAAATCTTTGCAATTTTTGAGCAAATAATCACATGCATGATGTTTTGCTATTCACCAATTCTCAGGCTGCCAGGAATTTTAATCAAAATGTTTTGCTCTTTTAATAATCATCCACGAAGCCCCAGTACCAACAAGCGGTGTTTTTGCCTGCAGTTATTATATTCTATATTTCGATCTCGGGTTCCTTGTAATTCATTTGCCAATATATTATCAACGTTCTATTATTATTCTCGTAGTTATTGGTGTTACAGTTTATAACATTGTTATATTTGAAGAATCATCAACTAGTTAATGAAATTGTCTTTAAGAAATGAATAAATAACAGAACAAATACAACACTATTATGAAAACATTACATATACATACACACACAAACACACACACATATACATATATATATATATATATATATATATATATATATATATATATATATATATATATGGTAGACTACCTGTCCCATTCGACGTATGAGGGTCAAGCAGCTCAGTTCCTAGGAACCGACAGCGCAGACACCAGCATATATGTTTTGATTATTATTAAAAAACACCTTAAGTGCCAAATCTAGGTGCGTCATCAGTGTTGTTGCCCCCATGTCACTGGAAGATTCAGGTCTTAATAAAAAAATAGACTTCTTCCGTGGGTGACCTGACTGAATATGATCTGTATTCGACCCGCAATCCAGAATATAATTTGCTACCAATCAATACTTTAATTGACTATTTAATGTTAGAGATTGGGTATGCAATGTTCTACTGATATTCCTACTTGCGGCGAAGACATGATGTTTTTTGGAAGAAAAGAAAAAACAACCTAATATATATATATATATATATATATATATATATATATATATTTTTTAAAATTAGCCCAGACTTATGCATATTTGCTTCCTGTTACATGGGACAGTTAACTTAATAATAATTTTTTTTTCGTGGCGTCCGAATAAACGTTTGTGTTTGACGGAGTTTGGAGGACGATATATACATAGGAATTTCAATTGTTTTCAAGATCGACATTGAAATGCCAATCCGACGCAGACGAAACAGTAATTTATCCTGCAACCTTCTTACTCGGCTTTGCACCGCTTCAACGAAGCGAATAGCTACTTCTTTCTGGGATGAGTTTTTCATGTTCACCTTCAGCAATAATGAGCGCTGTCGCCTGTAAATATGACGCTACCAATAGCGCCTGTCTGTCAGAAGACCGCAATATGTGTTGTCTTGATCCTCCCTCGAGCGCAAAGGGCACTTTGTGAACTGTATTTCCCATTAGGCAGGTTGGTCGCGATTGGCAGTACGTCGTACAATTATCTGAACTCGGAATCCGGCTGAAGTCGGTATTGCAAAGATCTCACGACACTTTCCGCCGATCTACAAATTCCACCTGGTCCATAGAACCCTTCTGGCTATAACTCGCCATTTTTGTCATCCGCTTTTCTTCAATCCTCGTTCTTACTACCTCCTATATCAGGTGTTGATGGTTTTTGATGGTGATTTTTTTGAATTTTTTTTTTTTTTCAGTCCAGGCCTGCTCTTCCCTGTACGACTGAACCTACTATTGTTCTCATCCTCAGGTTCCCTTCTGCGATAGCTAGTTCCTTAGCTGCCCTCCATATTCTGCCTGTCTTGGACTCAATTCCCGCGCCTGATACTTTGGGATCTCTGGGGTTTCTATATTGATAGGTTTCCCTTGTCCGTGAAACCATGAACTCCTCAACCAGTCCCCTGAATGGTAGTTGGATGGCCATTGGTTGATCCATATAAGGCTGCGCTGCTTAAACTCCGCGGTAATCCTAACCGTCTACGGAGGAAACTGCTAACTCTCCTCTCCAACGTCTCCACAGTCGAGATGGAAATGCTATATGTCTGGAGTGGCCTTAATTTTCGTGGGAACACACAGTGATGGTATAGCCAGGCTTTGAAACGCCCTGGCAATCCAGGCATATCTATTTTCGCCAGCCACGAATGAAAATCCGTGCATATTGCTTCGATAGCTGGTGTGTCCTTCAGAGCATTAAAAAAGATTTCCCTAGACTTTTAACAGGCTTATCAGCCAATGTCGAGATGGCTCTCTCTTCTATTGTGAAATAGTTTTTTTTACCACCCGGCCCTTTTTATCACCACTGATCTACATTTGTTTGGCTTGAAATTCATTCTTTCCCACTTCATTCAGTCTTTTTAAACCGAGTAACAACCATGTATAGCCTGTAACAGAAAATGTGGTGACTGTAAGATCGTCTATGTATGGCCGGATAGGTTGTTGCCTAACTCCGGTATTGGAAACGGTGCCACGGCATTCCATCTCAGCGGACTTCACGGGCATAGTCATCGCAGGAGCAAAAAACGAGGCTGACAATGTACAGCCTGTAATAATTCCTCTCTCGAGTCTATGCCAGTCTGAAGAAACCAAACCGGATGAAACTCTTAGATGGAATTGACTATAGTGATCCAGGATAAGCTCGAGGATACTACATGGGATGTCATGTCTAACTAAAGATTCTTCCACGAGTTTATGCGGTATGGATCCATATGCATTAGCGAAATCCAGCCACGCAACAGCCATGTCTCCTTTATTCCTCTTTGCATCCCTTATTAATTGAGGCAAAACTCCTATATGCATGGCTACCAGTGGCAAGGCCTTATAATTTTACATGGTGAGATGTAACAGAATGTTCTATGCTAACAGTTTTTTACTCTAGCTTGTAGAAATCCCTTCAGTCTTCTTGCATCCCAGTCAACTTTGATCTTCAACGCAGCCAGGGATACCAGAGATTCCGCCTTTTTGTACCGCTATATCTATAATGCTATTTTGTAGCAGAAAAGCTGATAGCTGTCGGGAGATCTCACTAAAAATATTTTGCTTTCTGTACTCATTAACGTGATACATCGAAACTGCTAGAAATTTCTTGAGTTCTCTTCTTTTGGGATCCAAATACCTTCTGTGTATCGCCATTGTTCTGCAACTTTACCTCGCTGCCAAATTACTTTAATGAACTTCCATAATTTCATGAGAAGACCTGTCCGATAGGGCAGGTATATTTTCAATTTTTTTTTTTGAATATCAAAAAGAATCACTCAGAGAGAGTTGGGTATTGGTATAATAAGTAGTGACACCAAAAAGTAGATTTGTAACTTGCACCAATTTTTGGGCATTTAGTTTAAAAGATCGTCTAATATGAAGCACTAGCAAATCCTTCTTTTTCATACATTTAGATATGAAATTGCTTAAAATATTTATAATTTAAATCCAGAAAAGTTTGTCATTTTATATTATTCAAATGAAATAAATACAATATATCAAAAAGTAGCAATTAAATTGAAATTATAAAACCCCACCCCACCCCAACAGCTCAAATAAACTGCATTTTACCTCATTAATTGAGATACGTCAGTATTAACATTGCAATATATTGTAAAACTGTTATTTTTTCTGTTATCAACGAAACAAAAGCAAACAAGTATGGACTTTGCTAGGAACAAATGAAGGGATGATGATTTTAATATAAACTACCATTGCAATTTGAACACTACTCTAAAAATCTACTGGTTATTAATAGAGGGTCTTTTAAGTTTCGATTTTATATAATAATTGTAAGGCATAAAGTTATAAAAGACATGGCAAAAAACGTGAATGCTGTGAGAATAATAGCAATTTTTATTTTTGCATCATATTAAACTGCTCTACATAAGGGCTCTTTGAAGCAAAGGAAGGCCTCATTTCATGGCATAAAACTTTCGTAATGATGTGCCTATGCCTTGCTTCAATTTCATAGACTGATTGGGAAGCTGCAGATGTTAATTTTACTGCCCTTTCAACACTTTGTGAATGTAAAGGCAAATCAGGTAACTCTAATCCTTCTCATTGATGACTCCACATGTTCATAATCAGAAAAGTCCACTGTGAATCCAGGCTCACAAACTCCATTTTGGGACAGGTCAATCAACTGAGACGAATGTATTACATCAAAATTTATCTTTGATATTTTTTGACCTCTTTCTAGTTTGTGAAAAATTAAAAAATTAAATCAAAATAAAAAAAAAAATTAATTGTCTTTTTATAATGAAATTAGGATAGTACTTTAAAATTAAACTATAAATCGATGAAATCATTTTAATCAATATTATGTGAATTAATTACTTAATGGCTAATTTTTTTATAGCTTCTTCCCTCACTTACAGTTCATCTGATTTCAGCATTGCATACAACATATTTTCTGGTAGGTGACCAAAATCATTATGTTGAATATTTTCAAATGCAATCCCCTGAATTTCAGGCGGTAGTTTCTTAATTCCTTGCAACATATTGAAAGTATACAATTGCTGATTATGAAATTTATTGTCCCTTTTAATTTCAAACCAGCTAACTGCATACACTCCAACAATAAACTGGATAAGGTTGTGTAGTTTGGGAAATATGATTTTTGGTAAATGCCTTGAGTCCACAAAAACATTAGTCTGGTAGCTAACGTCAACCATCTTGCTTGATTTAAGGGCCCAATTTTCCATGCAGCATATCTAGGGTTGAATTTCCCTAGTAAAAATCTTCACTGCATATTCTAAAAGAAGTATCTGAACACTACTCAGATCAACTGTCTGTTTGATGCTAGAATATTGGCTATCTAGAGGACTATGAGTACAAATTTGACCTGGGGCAAATTATGATAGTCTTTTGCACACAATCTCCCATGTGAACCAATAAATGATGTTCGACATCAATGTGCCTAAAACAGATCTGAACGGAAGCTCATTTTTATGTAGAGAGCAACCAATGTGTGTCATTTTCTTTTTATTTTTTTCTCTAGAACTGTAACTAACCCAGCTTCACAGCCAGTATTTGTATGGGTGTTGTCCAGTAAAACAGTCTTTAGAGTATCAACACTGTTATACTCCTCCAAAACACTAGCAACCTCCTTTGCTAAAACAGCATCTGTTGCACCAGTATTAGTGATAACTCTATGAGTGAGGAATTTTCCACTTTCACCACAACCCATTTCCTTTATGAATGTCAAATGGTGTTCTGTTCCATTTGTTTTCTTGAATTATTTTCTTTCCATCTGCCTCAACAATCTCTTTATATAGCAATATATCATTGTCACGTCTTCCGTGAACAACAATACAAATACATTTTTCTGCTTTGTCAATTTTGGTTTTGATGGGCATTTTGTTTTGTTCTTTCTTTTGCACGGTCTATATTAGAGTTATCCAAAATGATGTCTTCAATATTAACACTTTGTTTGAGAAGGCCCATAGCCTTAAAATCTAAAAGAAAGTCATTTCCAAGGCTTGCTCCTAAGTTTGATGAACGGTCACCCCTGATTAACTCAGTAGCATACGGAGGAATTTTTAAAAGGCTGTAAACACACTTAGAATGCGTGGCAGGCTCCTATGCATCATATATTTCATCGCTATTTGATGACTGGAAAGAATAACATCTTGATCATAAGATGTGCAGGCAATAGGATATGGATAAATTTGTTTTTGTCTTTGTCCTTCCACTACACTCTTTTTGGGTTTCAGAATGGCAGTTTTATCAACAGGTCCATGTTGGAAACTACACTTGGGTCCTATTTTGTCACTCTGGTCTGTTATTCTCAGTATTCCACAGGTAACTGAAATATTAAATTTTGAAATAGCAAAGTTTGTTAATTTTGAACAAGTTCTTTTTAGAAAATAACTATACTGGATAATTTCTCGAAAAATAGGCGACTGTTTTACTTTTATCCAATGGACAAGGTTGTCCTTCAGGTTTTGTAGCCATAACACTGTGAGTAGAAAGTACATTTTGTTTTCCAACCATTTTTATAAAAATATTTGAAAAAAAAAAGTTTATTCTGCTATTATAAAAAATTAAAAAAATGAATTATGAATTCCAAAGTGAAATAAAAAAAATGGAAAAATATAATAAAAGATGAAATAATAAGTATGTATTTACTTACCTTACGAAATAAATGTAAATCCCTTCTTTCGCTCATGCAAAAGAACACGCGAATGAAAAATAATGTCTTCAAAAATAAAAATAAAAAATTAAATATCACAGTGAATATATAGTTCTTTCTTTCTTTCTTTTA
Source organism: Acanthosepion pharaonis (assembly GCA_903632075.3). Classification (NCBI taxonomy): domain Eukaryota; kingdom Metazoa; phylum Mollusca; class Cephalopoda; order Sepiida; family Sepiidae; genus Acanthosepion; species Acanthosepion pharaonis. The sequence continues at coordinate 204,830 of CAHIKZ030005332.1, read as the reverse complement.
ATAATTAAGTTTATTAAAATAAAAAAGGAACAGACTTAATTATTTTTGTATTTTAAATCAGCTCGATAAACTTGAAACAAATGTAAACAAAAACAAGTGGAATGCTAAAGATATTTCCGGTGCTGACTGAAAAAATAATCGCCTAAAACAAGCTCGAATTTGTTTATAGTTTATAGAATGTTAAAGTAAATATTTTTGTAGTGTTTGATTTTTAATTTACTTTTCTTTAATTTACCCAGAACCGCACGATTTTAAATAAAACAACAAATTTTTAAGGCTATTTTCTACATTTTTTTCTTCAAACCCCGGTGTTAATTTGACCTAGTTATCTTTTCGATTAACACCGGACGAAATTCAGAATATTCGATTATATTACTATTTAAATGCATTTGCACAAAAATTGGTAAACTGTTAGAGAAAAATATTTTGTACAGTTATTATTTATGTTAATTAGCAACTTACTCTGGGTAGAGTTATTTGTGGTTTCAAAATCGACCTACCCTACTGGACAACGCTTATACAAGGAGTAAGACACGCTACTCGGACCTGGCGAGGAAGCTGATCTAACCGCCATTACTATCTGTTTGACTTTCTTCAAACTTGACACCCTCGTGTCGAACTCTACTTCTGGGGGGTTGGGTTTAATGAGTCGATCATTAAATCCTAATTCCACATCCCTTCTTGGGCCCCTAAAAGAGCTCTTCAAAAAGGAATCTACCCTGTCTTTGGGCATACTAAACTGCCGCTCTCTCTATCTCTCAGAAGTCTTCTGGCGAAACCAAACGGGTCGGAGATAACCGAAGCCCTCTTCCTCGCCCGGTGTTTTCTGCGGTAACGATGTCCTTCTGCTCTTCGCATGTTTTTCAGTTTGTATCTTAAAATATCTCTCAGTTCCGAGAGGGCTGGTCGCTCTTCTTCATAAGTGGCCTTAAATGGTTTCTTGGGGGATCTTAATTCCTGCCTTACTTTTCTTATCCTTATCGGCTATTCTGAGTGTAGGCTTTAATTCTCGTTTCATCAATGTGGCCGAAACGCTCTGATCCGTAGCTGACAATGAGTTTTATAGATTGAAGTCATCGATCTATCTTATCTGCAAACGTACCTTGGATTATAACGCATACATCTTCATCAAAATCGCGCCAAGCTTTCTTGCTGCTTGCTGGGAGCCATTTAATCCGCTTAGAGACTACGATGTCCGGCAAGGTCTGAGTCCACACTGGGTAATGCTGGACGCTGTGGTTTGTCACCGGGACCTGCTCCACCTTCGTCTTACTTGGTGTAACACCTATGCGTTGTGTGTTCTCAGTCACTACTGCACATTTAATCTTGGCCTGGTGTATTTTTAGGCCACGCTGATTCTTGCACGTTTTTCCGCAGCGGCTCATGGAATCAGAAGTCCCTTGGGCGTTTGCTTTGGTCGTAACCGTTGTATCTGTCCTACCAGGGAACTCAAGCTCCCCCACCCCTCTCGGGATACCTTGGGAGTATGTATTCCATGATCTACTTGTTGCATGAATCAGGAATCTCTTTACAACATTATGTCATTAGGGGTGCGAACCCTGCAGACTCCGTATAGCCGTCTTTCCGGCTTGCCAACTCCCTTGCCAGTTGTCACCGAGCCTTTCCTCAGTCGTCAGCCAGACTATTCCTGGTAGTCACTGTTGATAAGAGGTTTAAAATTATTAAAAATACACCTTTAAGTGCCGAATCTAGGTGCGTCGTCAGTGTTGTTGCTCCCATGTCACTAGATGTTTCGGGTCTAAATAAACAACAGACTTCTTCGATGGGCGACCCGACCGAATATGATCAGTATTCCACCCGCACACAAAATAAAATTTGCTACTAGCTCTATAGTGGTGAAGGCTTTGTGCAGAACCATCCACAGTTTTTGAAGGGCTGAATACAGAGACCTGGTGCCCAAACAATCTTCCGCAGGTTTTGAATTCAGAGTTATTCTTCTCTTAAACCAATTACCCCCCCCAATGGCTAGAGATCCCAGTTTGTCCTGTTATTTACCCATAGCTGGGGGGAGAAGAAGATGATTAATATCTTTCACAAAGGTGTTAACACATAAGTAAATATAATGGATTCGACTGAATTGATTTCTATCCGAGCCGAAACATTACTCTGGCGTGCCTATATATATATATATATATATATATATATATATATATATATATATATATATATTAAGAAATGGACAAAGTCCGACAATTTATTTAATAAAGACATTTTATGTTTAACGTTCTTTTTTATAGATAAGTATTTAAAATGTTTGTTTATATTAAAACAGTATTAAATAACATTTACCGGCCTGAATGTTATTTAATACTGTTTATTATAAACTCGGACATTCAGGCCGGTAAATGTTATTTAATACTGTTTATTATAAACAGATAATTTACTTAAATACTTGTATCTATAAAAAAGAAAGTTAAACATAAAAATGTCTTTTAATAAATATATATATATATATATATATATTTTCAGTATATTTTCATGTTTGAATGCATTTGATTAGTGTTGAATATATATATATATATATATATATATATATATATATATATATATATATATATATATATATAACGTTTTATTAAACTCAAGAGACAAGGTCAAATTTAATCGTTTACTATATTTTTCACTTTCCGAATATGATGTTTAGTATCGGGATTTAAATTACTAATAATACATTTCCCAGCGTACTGTCTACACTCGTAGTCATTATCAAGAACTAAGTGTTGTCAGTATCGTTAAACATGATTTTCTGCCACATTCATTTTAGGTTGATTTTAAAAATTTAATACAGCTTGCGTGGATGAATACTTACTGCCAAAATACACCTTATATTTAAAATATGTTGGATTAATAAAAAGAAAAAAACTCACTACACCTTCAGTAATAGCTTTTTTATGGTAGGAAACGAAATTAAAAAGATATGAATGTTTCAAAAGTTGTTGAAAAAATTACGTTTATAAGGCAATATTCATCTTTGATCTATGAGATACTCAGTGGCTGTTTCGGTATACACAAGAAGGATCTAAGGATGGTTTCTCCTGCCAAGGGTGACACAGGTGTGAATCACGCTGGAGAGTGCATATTTTTCTTTCATAAGATTGGTCGAATATTCATGCTGATAGAAAATAAACTGATCGTCTACGCAAATATAGATATCCACTAATAATAATAATAATTATACATAATTCGCAGTTAGTACTGTTTCGCAGCTCCTCAGTACGACTAGACAAGCCCGGATCGAAACTAAATCAATTTGGTGTCAGTCAGAGCTTCTACCACTGAGCTATCTTAACTCGACAGAATGACTCAGCCAAATCTAGCGTATTGTTTTTTATAAATGTAAACAAACGCCAAGCATCCATAGTGCTCCATTTATTTTACTGAAGAGCTTCGCCTTTACGTGGGTGACTGTTGTTTTTAGAATTAGCTTGTCATTCAACAGCGGTGAATTGAAAATATATTTTTATGTACCTGGCTTTATTTTCTGCTAAGTAGCCTTGGTGGACACATGCAAAGCGTTGCTTGTCTCTATTGTATGCCTGTCTTCGAAATTCATTACTATTTTAATTTACCTTTTTTACCGTTGTTCGTAACACTTTCTCATGAATTTTAAAACTTTCTTATTTCATTTTCATTTTTATTTATTGATATTAATTGAAGTGAATTTAATCCTCACTGGTTCGAATAGTTTGGATTAGTTCTTCTTCGATTTTTTTTTCTAGTTGACTCATGCCAAAAGTGAAAGAGAGGATCTCCCTGGCTTTTATCTGAGGATCTCTTTGCACTCAAGAAGCACATTTTGGTAGGTTAACTAAGTTTATGCTTTATATTTCAGTTTCAACCACTTTCTCATGTACAAGAGTAGAAGCTCACTTCTTGATTCTTGTCTAGGAAGGGGTTTCCGGAACTATTTCTTTCCTCCCTCTAGCCTCCGCAGTAGTACTGGCGTAATTCTCTTATATATATATATATATATATATATATATATATATATATATATATATATATATAAAAGTGTGGTTGGTCCTGCACGAAACCTTCACCACTATAATCAAATCTCCTGTGTCGTTGTCGGGCTGTCGGATTCCTGAAACTGATGTGCTTGACCCTCATACGTCGAACTCGACGGGAGGGTCGAATATATATATATATATATATATATATATATATATATATATATATATATATATATATATATATATATATATATATATATATATATATATATATTTGTTCATCTGTATGTGTGTGTGCGCATGATATTTATGTGTTAAATCATTAACAACAGATGCACAATATCCGGTGGACAGAAACGCATCTCGAAAGACATTTGATTTGGTGGAAAATAAATATCGCTTTAATTGTTAAATTCTTTGTCTTGGTATTTATAGCTTTCAGTCATATCCAGGGTGAGATGGGTAAATTGTCGCTAAATTATATTCTTAAATTTGTGTATGCACATTGTTTTTTTTTTTATATTTTTCGATGTTGCAGGATAGTAGGGTACGTTGGGTACCCCACTTCATCCCTCAACAGGGCTTCAGAAAACCTGGATGCTTACATTAAGTGACTTGAGGCGCTAGTGCTGCCTTAGGTGAAGAGAGTGTATTCTGGAAGACCCTATATAAGGCAACAGGATTCTACGCCATGCCACAGATTTAGGAGAACCCACTGATGGCTGTCAGACAATTTCTGTGACCCTATCTATCTTTGTTTCTGGCCACCTAACTCCCCACACTGCAACATCCTTGATTATTATGTGAGGGGTACAGTTGAGCGAGAGACCGGCAAAACTCCTTGTAACACCAAAGATGAACTGAAGGCAAGGATTACGGCAGCATTCACCAACTTAAACAAGGAAACCGTCCAGAAGAGTTGCAGGAGATTCCGAAGTCGTCTGGAATTCGTGGCTAATGAAAATGGCGATTTTAATGAATAAATTTACTCTTTACTATTTCAAGATATTTTGTGTAATTTTGGAAAATATATCCGTTAACATGAGATCAGTGTTGTTTCTATATTTGAGGATAATTTATCCATCACACCCTGTACATCGATGTGTATTGGCTTTTTTTGTGACGAAGAACATAATATTCATCAGTTTTACGTCGTCAAAATACTAGCGCTGTTTTTGATAATGCTGATTATGATGAATTCAGTTCCATATTGATCAGTTAGAGCCTATATATTAAATCTTCAGCAATTTAGCGGGCATTTCACACATCTTTTCATATCTTTACAGCCGGCAATAAAGACGTTTTCTGTGAATGATTTGTTCGTTGCGGAAGCCATTTCTCCTTTTATGGTCACCAAAAGCAATAGTTCTTGTGCTAAAGCATGTTAATCCAGATATAATATAATAAACAAATACGACAGAATTCTGCTTAAGCATTACATATATCTTGATGCGGCAAATTTTGGGGTTAGGTTAAAAATGAAGCAGTGCAGAAGTGACGATTGCATTTGAGCATCAGATACATTGAATAGATTTTGAGTTTATGTATGGAAGCACACTGAATTTACTATTATTTAATTATTTACTCCATCATTTATAGACATTCTCTGCAATTCCACCAGGATGCTAAGAATATAATTTGATGCCGGAATTTATAGATTTGAATGAGAATTCTGGGTCAGTATATGAAGACATTAAATGCGTTTGTTAAGCAATGAAAAAAAAAGAACTTAGGTAGGTGATTTAATTTTACAGCATAGACTGAAAAGAAAAAAATTATTTACTTATACACTGTACTATCTCACTTATGTAATTGCTGTTATAATTTCACTCTCATTCTCTCCGTCTCTCTCTCTCTCTCTCTCTCTCTATCTATCTATCTATCTATCTATCTTTCTCTCTCTCTGACCCTCTCCCTCTCTCTCTCTGTATGTATATATATATATATATATATATATATATATATATATATATATATATGGGGGTGCAAATATATTGATAAAATAGGGAACCGTTAGATTGACCATCCGAAGTTCTATAGTATTTTTGTTATTATTTTAAAAAAAAACAGTGCTCGATACACAAGTAGAGCCCAGATTATAACTATTTTTTTAAAAAAAAATATGATTCCATCGTTACACAGGAATTACCGTGTTTCAAAAACAAAATCTAAAAACATCCATTAACGTTACAGAAATTAAATTAAAGTACCTAGTTCTGTTTCATTGTATATTATATATATATATATATATATATATATATATATATATATATTAAGAAATGGACAAAGTCCGACAATTTATTTATTAAAGACATTTTTATGTTTAACGTTCTTTTTATAGATACAAGTATTTAAGTAAATGCTCTGTTTATAATAAAATCTTTATCTATAAAAAAATAACGTTAAACATAAAAATCTCTTTTAAATATATATATATATATATATATATATATATATATATATATATATATATCAGGTCATCCCATAAGTTCTGTCCTAATTTTGAATAAAGAAACAAGTGACCAAATGTTACATTTAATTACAGATTAAATCAACAATGTATTTTCCCTGGTTATCTATGACTTCCTTCCATCGATTAAAGAGTTTACTAATTCCATTACTGTAAAATTCTTTTGTCTTTGATTCGAAGAACTCACAAATGTCAGTTTTAACCTCTTCCTGTGTTTCAAAAGCTGTTTCTTCCAAATGATTCTGTAAGCTACGAAACAGATAGTAGTGTGAAGGAGCAAGATCGGGAGAATAAGGTGGATAAGGAATTTTCTCCCAAACAAGTTCTTGGATCTTTTGTGACGTGATTCTTGTTGCGTGGAGTCGCGCATTTTCCTGATGAAACATCAACCCTTTTCGATTCACTAGAGCAGGTCTTTTTTTCCTCAAATCTTTGTTCAAATGCTCTAATTGCTGACAGTATATTTGAGCATTAATTGTTTTATTAGGTGGTAAGAATTCAAAGTGGATTATTCCTTGGCGATCCCACCAGATTGAAAGAAGAATCTTTTGCTCATGAATTTCCCTTCTCGGCTGTGGCTGGGGTCCTTCCCCTTTACCAAGCCACTGTCTACGACGCTTTACATTTCGATAAAAGATGCATTTTTCGTCGCCAGTCACAAGTCTATCCCAAAAAGATGAAACAATTTGGCGAGAATGGAGAGAAGAGCAGATGTCAACTCGGGATTTGAGGTCGTTTTCAGACAATTCATGAGGCACCCATTTTCCAAGTTTAGGAAATTTTCCAAGTTTTTGAAGATGATGATGAACAGTTGTATGGTTAGAACTGAGAACCACTGGCAATTCCTCAAATGATAAAGCAGGATTTTCTCCAAGGGCTGCTTCAAGAAGCTTTTCATCAAACTCAACTGGACGGTTCGATCTTCATCTTCAAGGGTGAAATCTCCACCTCTGAATTTTGCAAACCATATTCTGCAAGTTCTTTCATTCACACATCTCTCTCCATAAACTGAGTGAATGATTCTAGCCGTTTCGGCTGCTGGGTTTCCTTTCTTTAACTCATAAAGCATTATGTGCCTCAAATGATTCTTGGGTACTTCCATGTTATCAGGGTTTTAATCAAACAAAATTTTATTTTATTTTTCTCTGAAATAAAATTTGATCAATTTAAATGCACCTAAACGTAAAAATAATGTTCAGCTCCATTAGACATAATAAAATACTCTTTAAAATTCGTTCATTTTAACAAAAAAGTTGATATATATATATATATATATATATATATATATATATATATATAGATAGATAGATAGATAGATAGATAGATATTAAATTTATAGGTATGAATGATAATGTTCCTGATCAAATCAAACTTTGTATATAATTACATCAGTCAACAAGCCTACACGGACAACGTACGTTAGACTTATCCGACCACAGCTCTATTAGAACTCATTTGAACATACACACAAATATACCAGACTCCATCCGAAATATACTAGTAGAAAATACAAGTATAATAACATCATCCAGATGAAAAAATAACGGAGTTCTTAGTAATAAAAACCAAACTCAATAATATTAACTACGAACAGGGCCGCAATGTTCTAACGCTTTTCGGAAAATAAAACTTCCTTATAATTCTAGATCCATAAAATCAAGCCATACATCAAGTTAATACAAATAGATAAAATCATCCTCAATAATCCCAAAAAGTATAGCCGAAAATGCTCTGAATTACAGAACATTTGGAGAATTTCTACACAGCCTGTGTCCAGAAAAGAAATCACTTGTTCGAACACAAGAAAAATTAAACAAAAATCTTAATCGTCTTTAAAGAAACATTTTCCTTATTATATATATATATATATATATATATATATATATATATAGGCAGCAATCCTTCGTTTATGTTATGTTCCATTAAAAACGACAGACAACATACTACGGTGAAGCTTTTTATTTAATTTTTCTTGTGTTCGAACAAGAGCTTCTTTTTCTGGACAAAGAGTGTATAAAAACTGCCCAAATGTTTTATATTTCCGAACGGTTTCGGCTATACCTTTAACCATTATCAGTTTTATTCGATTTTTAGCTTAATTGAGTGTGTGTATTATGTGTACGTCTTAGTGTGTAGTACGGGTGTTTTAATTACTGAATACGGTTAACACATAGTGGCCTTGGTCGTATATATATAGATATATTTTGTTTATTTGGGCATATATATATATATATATATATATATATATATATATATATACTTTAAAAATGTGAAAGTGAGTTGAAACTGTTACTTTGGATTCAGACTTACGGGATACGCAGATGATTTTTATCAAATGACATCTTCAGGCTTTATTTTTTTGTTGTTTTAAAAAGTAATGAACGCTACATTTTTACTTTCAAAAATAAACAAACGAACGACATTGGGTGAAGAAGAAGAAGAAGAAGAAGAAGAAGAAGAAGAAGAAGAAGAAGAAGAAGAAAAGCAAGTGCATTGTATATTTATTGGTGTGGGGATAATTGACATAAGTACATATTTATTTCTATCCAGCCTCATGTGTGGTTAAGAGAAATTTTTTAACATGTAAGGAAGGACTTAAGACTTTGGATTTCTCGTTTTAAAAGTTACATTGGATCCGGAAATTTCATAATCTTTTTTTTTCCTTTTTGCAACGGTTGGATATATCGTTGTTATTGTTGAGAAGATTTGTCTTTTAAAAAAATTTCCACCTTACAATCGGATCTCTCTTGCTTTTTCTTTCAAATTTGCACATATATTTAGCAATTTTGGAAGAGTACCTAAGATTTGCTTGCTTAAATGACGACATATGATTGTACCATCTGCGTTTGTACGTAAATTCTGTACATCCTATCTAGGTTTTTGGCCATTAATATCAGTTACTTCCGATTTATGAATTAAAGCTTCTGTTTTACAAGCTTCTCTTAAGGGACATGTATTCTTATTTCTACAGTTGCATAAATTACTAATGTTAAGTATATTTTGATGCGCGTTAGACGTTCTGTCTATTTATTGTTGTTTCTAAATTATTATTGCAGGTATAGCTTAATTTAACTGTGTTTTTATTGAATATCTTATGTAATTCTGAAGTATTTGGGAAGTGTTTATTAAATAACATACAGAATAATTTCACTTTTTTACATTTTTACCTCTAAGTTAAAGGGGAGTTAAACTAAATATTATTTTTCTTTTCCTCGAATTGTTTTTCATATGTTGTTTAATTTGTGGTTTAAATTCTAGTTTGGTTTTGTAACTCTCTACCCTTTAATTTCTTCTCATATTCTTTATTTTATCCTAAGAATGTTTCTGGATAACCTAGATATTATTCTCTTAGCCATGTGTTTCGTTATATTCGCAGTGTGGTTTGAGCTAATATTCACGTGTTTTAATTTTGCGTTGGGTTTCATGTATGGGGAGACACAGCCAGCTTGAAGAATTAATTCTACGTCCAAGTAGTTAACAGCATTTTTATACACATTTCGTCTTAATTTTCAAGCCGAGTCTTTTCAAGAGTTTGAAAATCGCTTTTTCTAATCGTTTCATTTGTTCTTCTGTTGTATGGCGCTATAATCTGACCGTCATCCCTATAAAAACCGTAGATGTTTATATGAACCATTTTGTTAATTTCATATATATAGACCTATTAACTCCGCAATCTCAGCTCCATCAAACGAACCTTTTGGTACATCAAATACGGCTAGGTAAAATAAGCCAAGAAATATTGAAAAAAAGAAAAGAATTAAGAATTGCCACACAAGCCAATCAATGGAAGGACACAATTGAGTGCGTTTCTTGGTTCCACAAAATCAAAAATAAAAACAGATATGTATTTATAAAATACGATATTAAAATCGTTTACAAATATACATCTGAAAAAGGTCTGCTGGAGCCTTTGCCCTTCGCCAAAGGCTTTGTAAACATAACACCTGATCAAACGGAAATAAATTTATATTGCCGCAAATCTATTTTATTCCATAATGGAGTAACCTGAGTTAAAAAATATTAAAAAAATACGGATTTTCTGTACCACAACTTTCGTTTGATGGGGCTGAGATTTCGGGGTTAATAGGTTTTAAAATTAATAAAATTGTTCATATAAGAATCACGGTCTCTATAGACATGACGCTCAGATGAGAGCGCCAAGCAACAGAAGAACAAATGACACTATTAGAAAAGCACTTTTCAAACTCTTCAAAAGGCTCGGCTTTGAAATTGATGTAATGAATATGCATACACCTAAGTTCGCCCTCACAGTAATATGATTGGCTGGTGTCAGCCATAAATACAGACGGATGTGGAGGCACATGGACTACACCTATTGATTACGGCTACTGTCGACGCCTATTGTCTTCGGTTATTGCCTACGCCTATTGCCTACCATTACGACGAGGACCAGTCCATTACGGTTACTTGCTAGATTGTCCTACTCGGTTACAGTAGTCAACAACCACTTTACTACTTCGAACAAAGATATCACTTTCCGGGATATATAAGAAATAAAAGTCGAAATGAGTATAAAATTGTTGCTAACTCCGTGGACGTAGAATAAAATCTTCAAGCTGGCAGTGTCTTCCCATACATTTATCCCAACTGGGCCCTTCGACGTGGTGTAATGTTTAGTAAGCTGTCTCGTTAGACCAATTACGACTGAGTAGCGAGTTCGATCCTCATTGTGTGCCCCCTACTTTCGGCCTTGTGCCACATATAAGCTACGTTTGGGAAATCGCTACATGAAACACAACGCAAAATTAAAATACGTGAATATTTGATCCACCCAGTCACCGAACATAATAAAGCAGATCCATAAAGAACTAGAGTCTACGTTTTCCAGAAACTCTTCTAGCAGAGTAGTTTTTTGAGGATAAAATGAAAGAATGTGAGAACTTAAAGGTAGATTGTCCCAAAACCAACCTAGATTTTAAAACTCAATTTAAACAACATACGAAGAACAATTCGAGAAAAAAAATATAATTCGTTTAACTCCCCTTTTAACTTAGAGGTGAAATGTAAAATAGGGAAATTATTTTTCAATTTACTTTATAAACATATACAAAGAAAATCAGAATTGCATGAGATATTCAATAAAAACACTGTTCAAATAAGCTACAACTGCACTAATAATTAAGGAGGAACAATAATACAAAGACAAAATGAGAGAAATCTCAAAGCTAACGTGCATCAAAATATACTTAACACTAGTAATTTATGCAACTGCAGAAAATAAAAAAAAAAAGATGTCTCTTAAATGGAACTTGGAAAACAGAAGCTTTAATTTAAAATCAGAAGTAATAGATATTAATGGGCAAAACGTATATTGGATGTACGGAATGAACTTTCAATCATAGTTGGTACAGTCATATGTCGTCATTTAAGCAAGCAAATCTTAGCTACTCGTCCAAACTAGCTAAGAATATGTAAAATTTGAAAGAAAAAATAACAGGGATCCGATTGTAAGGTGGAATTTTTTTTAAAAGGCAAAGCCTTACAACAATCATAACGATATTTGCAACTTCTGCCAACAGGAAAAATTAGCGGTTATGACATTTCTGGATTCAAAGAATGGTCTAAACCAGAAATTCGCGTCTTAAGTATTTGATTACACATTAGAAAATTTCTCTTAAGCAGATATGAAGCTGGATGAAAAAAAAAGTAATATCCATTTCAATTAACCCTACCCACCGATGTATTTACAATACATTTGCTTTACTTCTTCTTCTTCCTCTTCTTCTTCTTCTACTTCTTCTTCTTCCTCTTCTTCTTCTTCTTCTTCTTCTTCTTCTTCTTCTTATTATTATTATTATTATTATTATTATTAAACACATCCTCCTCCTCTTCCCTTTCTATCACACCCAACGTCGTGCGTTTGTTTATTCATTTTTTAAAATAATAATGTAGGGTATTTAGTTTAAAAAAAAAAAAAATATAGCGTTAAGAGGTCGTTTGATAAAAATCGCCCGAGGAGACTGTAAGGTTGAAACGAAGGTAGCGGATTAACCTGACCTCCTGAATTTAAAATTTAAAATATATGCATGTTATTTTTATTTTTATTTTATTTCTTCACGCGTGCATTGAGCGATTAGTGATTATTATTAATAATAATAATAATAATAAGAAGAAGAAGAAGTAGGAGAAGACGAAGAATAATAATGCTTTTTCCTGATCTGATTCAACTCTGACCATTTACCGTATATATATATATATATATATATATATATATATATATATATATATATATATATATAGTAAAACGTAAATTAAAGAAAAGTTAATTATATTTTTTAACTAGTTAATTTATAATATATATATATATATATATATATATATATATATAGAGAGAGAGAGAGAGAGAGAGAGAGAGAAAGACACAGAGAGGGAGAGAGAGAATCTTTGGCGGAAGACGTTAGCGAGTATTGGGGTTCTCATCGACATTTCTTTCTGTGTGAAATGAGTCCCATGTTAAATATAACATGAAGAGATGTCCGCAGCCACATCATGGTAAGGTAAGACGTATTCAGATCTTTTCTTTGGTCTCCTTTCCCTTCTTCTATTTCTCTTCTGTTGTTTTCGAAGGGTCTTTGCTTTTCCTGGATTGCTCACCACCAGGTTGTCCTTTTCGTAGCTTCCGTACCACAAATTCAACGGATCTATTTCTGTCCTCATCAAGTTGTTTTTAAGCTGATCCTTGAAACGACGACGTGGTGTCCCACGAGGCCTGTCGCCAGATACGGTCTCCGAGAAAACGATTTGCTTTGGTTGGCGTATGTCTGGCATTTCGGTCAAGGTGTCCGATCCATAGAAGTCGGTGGAGAGTTATTATAGTTTCTAGTGTTTCCATCTTTGTGCGGCGAAGAACTTCGCTCTTTGTGATCCGGCCTTGCCACTTGTACCACAGGATCTGACGAAGTTTCACTTGATGGAATCTTTTAAGTTTGCGGATGTCTCTCCGGGAGAGTACCCAATTCTCACAGGCGTACAACAGTTCATAGACACTGAGATTGGTGGCTTGTGTTAGTCTAGGATTTCCGAAATCTCTTTTGAATAGCTTCTCAAGTTGGAACACTCTGTGACGTTTTTCGTCTGCTAGGATTTCATCGGAATAAAAAAAAAATGATTTTATTTATGGAATTATGTATGTGAAGTTTGGGGAGGAAGAATATAAGAATGCAAACATTGGTTAAAATTATGCATAGGGAGGAGGCACTGAAAGTTTTGAAACGGTGAATTTCGTGATATATGAAAAAATATACAAAACGCAGGAACAGAAATGCTTGTATAGATATTCTAATACGAAATTTATTCAGATATCACGAGATTACTACAAGTTACCTTTGGATCCTACACTCGCAAGTGATGTTCAAAATGGTGGCCTTTATTTCCTTGCTGTTTATTAGTACGGCGAACTGCAACTTGGCCAAAAATGTCCAATGGCATGACTGCACGTGCATTTTCAATTTCTTGTAAGTTTGCTACTCATGTAATATCTTATTAGAGTATGGAGTGTTATCGAAGTTTGATAAACCTACAAAAAGTCAACTTTTCTTTTCCTGAAGTGTGTATATATTTCTTGGTCAGACACCGTACACACACACACACACACACACACACACACACACACATATATATATATATATATATATATATATATATATATATATATATATATATATATATATATATATATATATATATATATATATATAGTATATATATATATATATGTATATATATATATGTATATGTATGAATATATATATATATATATATATATATATATATATATATATATATATATATATATATAGTGTAACAGCATAATTGTCCATTCCACAAAACGTAATTAAATTAATATGGAAAAAAAGACAATAAACTTAACTACACTTAACTAAACTTGACACCATCAGTCGTAAGAATCGCTGAAAACCGTTTCAGTTATTCAGCTAGAAAGAGAACAGTTTAAAATCGTTTTGTGTCAGATTCACTATCTTCCCAAATGAGCAATATTGAGAGCAAAAAGATCATTCAGTCCTTCAGTTACGGTACCAACATTCGTACACTCGCTTCTATCTTCAAAGTCCGTTCAAGTGTCATCAAGAGAACAATGAATGAGTTTGAAAAGAGGGAAGAGTTGGAAGGAAAACTGAATCACGATGTCACAACAGGAACAAGGGTGATCGTTTCAAATTAGAGCTAAATAGATGAGTTAGGAAATATCCAAATGAATCCATGAGACGTTCGGCATGTGAGAGCGGAGTTTCAATCAAGATAATCCAAAGAGAAGTGAAAAAAAGACTTGAAATTAAATCGGACCTGCAACGTGTGAGACACCAGTTACTCCAGGACAGAAAATTAGAAGCTTAGAGAGAGCGAAGATCATCTTGAATAAGTTGGAAAATCACCCGGGAAATCCAAATTCAAAGGAATTGGCTTTGTCATTCCAATATTTTTTAGGGGTATATATATATATATATATATATATATATATATATATATATATATATATATATATATTCTGTTGATACGATATTTTTATAGATACAAATATTTAAGTAAATGCTCCGTTTATAATAAACAGTACTAACTACATTTACCGGCCTGAGAAATTTCATAGAATATATGTGTTCTCCAACAGGAATCTTACCTGCATCGTACACGGGATTCTCATATAGCTTGACGTGCTATACCATTTAGTTACAGAGAAAGCGTCTGGTTAGCAAAGTCAAATTACTGTATGAAAAAATATAACAAACAGATAATATATTAAAATAATTGTCTGACTCAGTCCATTTCATAATATCTATTTATCTCTTTCTCTCTCTCTTTATATATATATATATATATATATATATATATATATATATATATATATATGAACTTTATTTCAATACTTCATGAGCTTCCAATCCTTACCTATGATTAATTAATGATGAACATGTCATTTTCGTTTATGATCTATTACATCACGATTATTCTGTTAAGTTTGGAGAGTAATTATACATTCTTAATGCTCAAAGTAGAGTCCAATTGTGTATAAACCTTGGAGATTTCCAGTAAGTTTTTTTTAATCATTTCTAAGATACAAGAGTTCAAATCATTATCTAACAAATGGTGAGTTTTGCTTTTCTACGATTTGGACAATTTTGCTGTTACACCTGGTATACATTTTTATATAACAGAATAATTTTGGGAAAAATGTCTAATTGCATCAATGTAAAAATGCCTGATAAAATCCTAAAGGATGAATAATACTCTTGGTTGAGTAATTTGTTTTCGTATTTAAAGTTTTACTTACTAGTCCAAGTAAATTACGTACGAGAAACGGTTATTTACTGTAATATATATGCCACCATATTCTATTGTCCTTTACCATCGTTGTGTCATAAGGTCAACTCCATGCTTATACTATTTGGCTGCTTTGGCGGCAAAAAGACTTCCTCCAACCGTCTGTCTGCGCAGAAAATGAACCATGGCTTGGAAAATGTGTCTGGACTGTAGGCTGGTTGAGGCAGCACACCAAAACCCTCAATTTCATCAACATTACCCTTGGTCACGTTGGTACTGTCATTTTGTAAGAGTGCGTGAAATTAATTGGTCAATATCGGATAGCCGTCTTTCAAAGCGTCATTTGCTCGTTGCCGTTGTTCAGAACAAATTTCAACATTCAGAGCATGGCCATGTAGGACAAGCTCAAAGTTAAACACACCGTCGAAATTCCAACAACACTCACAACATAAGCTTCTGTTCAAACCGCCCATGTTGGACAACGTGTTCTGAGACCTGTCCGAAACGACAACACTGATTTAACTTATTGTGATTCCGAGAATATATTCATTTTTTTCATCTTCAGTTAGAATTAGATGCCAGAAATATCTATGTTGAGTATTTGCCAGCAATTGTTTTCTAATGTTCACATGTCCTAACAATTTCTCGACGATGTCTAGTCTGAAGGCCGTGCTTATGCAGGTCTCGAATCATTGTACTTTGTAAAGAAGTTTTGCCGACATTGTACAGGTATTTGTGTTGTTGCTTAACCATTTCATGTAAGGCCTCATGTTTTTATAACAGGAGATCTCCCTGAAGTTGATTTGTCTTCGAGTGCAATACAATCTTCATTGAAATCTCTGAACCATTTTTTTTTGCCACAGGTTCGTTGACATATCCTGAACATTTTACACCATTAAGTTCTATGATAAAACAAATAATGCACAATTCAGTAAAGATTTGACAACTTGTATCAAATTAGTTTCATTTAAATACAAATTACCAAAAATCATCAACGAAAAAAATCCAAAATACACACAGACATATATAATTTATGTTTATAAATTATTTTTATAGATACAAATCTTTAAGTAAATGCTCTATTCATAAGAAACAGTATTAACAACATTTACCGGCCTTAATGCCCGAGAAACATTCACAGAATACATGCGTCTTCCGATAGGAATCGAACCTGTATCCTATACAGAACCGTCATATAACCTGACGTGCCTTAACCGATTGGGCCACAGAGAAGCGTTTGGTTTGCAAGGTCGATTGTACTGCTTTTAAACACAATTCTCCATGATTTTCTCTCATACATTCATATCTGCACAATGCGTTTCCAAATGTAAAAAAAATGACGTCACACATTCTGAAATGGACATAGGCCGGCAATCATTTTTAAGACATTTTTATGTTTATACGTTCTTTTTATAGATACAAATATTTAAGTAAATGTATTTAAAATGAAAAATTTCTCAAAGTTTTCTTGTAGAATCAGATAGTATATATATATATATAAGTAAATGACAATAGGAAAACTGCATTATTACCCTAAGCCTTTCGACCACTCTGGAATGTTATTTTCGCTTTTGCCTGGAAAAGTCCATATTGGACGAATCGCGTCTTTTACCGTTATATATATATATATATATATATATATATATGTGTGTGTGTGTGTGTGTGTGTGTGTGTGGCGATTGCAGTCACCCGTATGAGAATTTCACGATCCTTTCGTTAGCTGTTTCGCCAGGACCAGATACGGTTTTGAATTCAGAATTGTCCTTCTCCTAGACTAGTTGCCAACCAAGTCTATAAAACACAGACTGCCCTATTTTGTAACCCATAGTTGAAGATTTTGAATTCAGAGTTGCCCTTCTTAAAGTTATAGGACCCATCACGGTAGTGAAAAGAGATTGAATCATATCTTTTCCTAAGGGTATTTATAAGTGACGAACTCGACTAGAATTCGAAATCGGCTGAAGTCATTATCAATTACATCACCTCTCTCTCTCTTTCTCTCTCTCTCTCTCTCTGTCTATATATATATATATATATATATATATATATATATATATATATATATACAAAGTATAAATTGGTGTATACGGAATGAAATCCAATAACCAACAGTTACTATTCTTAAAATAGTGCTCAATACAAAGTAGAGCAGATATAATTATTTAAAAAAAAAAAAATTATAACATAATTATGTTATAAAATCACTACAAAAATAGCCATTTTGTTTCAACACTTGATGAGACACCGAGGGTGTTGAAACAAAATGGGTATTTTTAGTGATTTTATAAATATATTTATGTTATAATTTTTTTAATAATTATATATATATATATATATATATATATATATATATATATATATATATATATTAATATATGCCAATAAAAGATAATAAAAACTAAAAGGTACAAAAAGCGTACGAGTTAAAATGTTCACTAATGATAAAATGTGTGTCGGGTAACCTGCATTCTCTGTCCGCATCATACATAATTTCTTTTACATTTTCCCTGCCGTCTGGGTCAGAAATGGGTATGATGAATATTTAGTACCGTATACAACGTCTCCCTTTATTGAAAATAAGTTCGGTTCTTGGACAAATACAAAGGGACAATGTTAACGAATGATGGAAAGAAATAGAACATTAAATCCTCAATTATCTTAACTCCCTTATCTATTTGTCTGTCACGCACTTTCTTACATCAGTGAGAATTTCTCTTCTATGTAATTTCAACGCACGTTATTGAGATTGCCCGCAAGAAATTGCTTCACCCAACTTTAAAATGTAAAATTGGAAAATTTGTTTTTAAACAGTGTATATTTTCTCTGCTGCCATAAATATTTACAATTATTTTGTAGAAACTCTCTAAAGAAATGGTAATGGTGAATGCAATATTAACCGTTCCGTTATGAGGAAACTTATTGGTCAAAGAAATTGGGTGGCGTCTTAAGTCTTTCACTGCTCTATAGTTACTCCCATCGTGAATGTCCAGGGGAACTACACTCCTTAGTTCCATAGCTAATTCCCGCTATGCTACGCACATTTTTAGTGAACCATCCACATTCCTTTTACAGTGTAACCCGGATATAAGAGACCCGGATATAAGAGAAACCCGGATATAAGAGAGATTTTATCTGGTTCCAAATTAGAGCCTGTGTTAATGTATATAAAATAGACCAAACCCGGATATAAGAGAAACCCGGATATAAGAGAAACCCGGATATAAGAGACTTCTTCTCCGGTCCAGACAACTCTCCGGGTTACACTGTATATCACATTGGTGAGATTAAGTCCGATCAAGCAGCTCCCTTCACAAACCACTGCATTGCGGAACCGACTCCCAAGAGGGTGCTTTCCTGATAAATGCTGTCTTAACACTTTCAAGTCTAGAGCTAACCGTTATTTTCTGCACATAACCGAATAATCTATACGTCTTGCTCTGTAAGCCTCTACCACGAGTATCCCCGAGGCCTTTGTTGAACAGAACTATAAATAACAGAGCAAAAACGACACAATACCGAGGCATTCAAACCTCATAGGCGTAGAACAGGGGAAAAAACAGTCGATTTATTTAATTTGTTCTTTTTATTTACTCTGCACATTTAGAATCAGAGATGTGAAGACAATGAGCAATGATAAGGATTTCATGTCAGAAAACATCGTTCCTTCTTCGCCCCTATAAGCCAATGTCCACAGGATGGGAAAGTTTATGCCGATGATATACGGAGTACAATGAGTAAATTCTCGCGTTTTGATATTTTTAATTTCGTGCATGAAATAGAATCAGTTGGGCAGCATCTGTGGAAAAAAAACACCATAACCCAATTCACTCAGACAGGATATTGGAAAAGGCACTGTTTGGCATTCGTATCGGAAGCTCAAGTACGAATATTTCAGAGTGTTTGTGTGTCAAACAATTACTTCGACCATATCATCCCTTCCTTCTGGCCACCTTACCCCTCAGACTGCAACACCCTTGATTATTATGTGTGATGAGCGAGAGACAAACAAACTCATTGTTACACCAAAGATGAACTGATGGCAAGGATTATGGCAGCATTCACCAACTTAAACAAGGGTTATCTGTCTATATTTCTGAGATGATGTATTATGTACATTATTTACTTTATTGTTGTCATACTTATCACAACGTTTCGGTCGTTGTACGCTCCGGCCTTCCTCAGTTATTTGGAATGTCGAACTGAACTCTTTATTACGCTCGCTGGGGTAGACTGTTCCAGTTCCACGTGCCATGTCTAATGGATGTCAGTTATCTCCAGTTAATTCACCTCTCCAAGTTTTCCATGTGTCCTTAACCGCGTTCCTTCTTCCCTTCTATAGGCCAATGTCCACAGGATGGATAAGGCTAAGCCGATGACATACAGGGTACAATGAGTAAATTCTCGCAATTTTATATTTTTAATTTCGTGCATGAAGTAGGGTCAGTTGATCACCTTCCGTGGAAAAAGAGCACCATGAACGAATTCACTCAGCCGTGGTTGAAGCCAAAGCCGATTTTATTAAATAAATTTATTCTTTAGTATTTCTAGATATTTTTGATGTAATTTTGGTGAAATTGTGTCAAAATGAGACGTCACTATTATTTTCATTTTTGCGTAATTTAGATGACAATTTATTCATCGAACCCTGTAGGTAAACTTCGATGGAGTATGAATGACCTTGAAACAAAAATCAACATCCTCTGACTGATCTTTTCAATAAAATAGAACTCAAGATAAACATTTCCAAACCGGAAACTATGACCTGGAATAAATTTTACGTTCCTTACCTAGACTAAATCATTTACCGCTCTTTAAAGAAAAAACCGAAAAAGAGAGAGAGACCATTTTCAATTGCTTAAAAGTATTGCAGTCAAATTGGTTAAGGCCAAGTCGTTTCCAGGGATGTGTTCCCTATTTATCGGATCCGAAAGGAACACTCGTCGGATTGTATATATTCTAATCCAACAGTCTTCAGTTTAACGTCCTAAAGACGAAGAGTAAGTAGAAGGAATATGGAAAATACTTCATTTCAGACTCAGAAAAACACTAGGGAATATCAAGGGCTGTAAGATTGGATGTTCAGGTGATGTAATGGATAATGGCTCGGAATTATTAATCGGAGAGCCGAGTTCCAATTCTGGTTGGGTTCCTTATTTACACTTATTAGCCTTCAGAAAGGCATGAATTCACTTCTTCTCTTGCTAATTATGAGTTATTTTTTAAGAGTAAATCATTATTATCCCCACACTCCGCAAAAAAGATACTTGCGATTTAAAATCAATCACTAATTCATAGTCTGTGACAGATTTCTGTTTGGAATTATATCCAGAGGAATATGAATTAATACATTTAACGATTAAAAGAATATGTATTTAGTTAGCAAATTTACCAAGATAAATAAAATTTAGAAGCACCATTGGCGAAAAGTTTCAATATTTCCGTTACAAAAAAATCTAAGAGAATAACTTCTGTCTGAATTTCTGGGATGAAGAGCTATTCACACTATTTCATATGGTCTATGACCCTCATCTTTGTTGTCGTTATAACAACGTTTCCGCCGTTGTGCTCTCCGGCCTTCATCAGGTGTATGCCGATTCGGGTAACTTACTGGAAATTTAGACCCTTTTAATCTATAGGAGTAGATTGTTTTCGTTTCGCTGTCCATGTGAAAAAGGCGGGAAGATAGAAAATGTATCAAACAATCAATCAGAGCAAAACTTAAGAGAAATATCAGATTTGTATTCTTTACACACGAATTTCGCCGGCCTTTAGATGTCGAAACTATTATTGGTCGATCGGGAAATCAGCAGCATTAATGAAAACATGAAAATCGTTTTACTCTTAAAATAGTCATTTGTGATAGGCGATTTAATATATCGATCAGTTCATTTTTCTCTTTAATGTTTCGTTTGTCTGATATTCTAAAAATTGAGTTTAATATAGCGAACCGGTGTTTGTTGTCGGGACTATTTCAGTTCATATCATATCTGTCGTAATTGCTTTTCGGATGTAGCAAATCATAAATACACCATTTCTAGTTATATTTTATTTCTCATATATATATATATATATATATATATATATATATATATATATATATATATATATATATTGTAAATGAAATGCATCATTTTCTCATAATTTGGTCTATTTTCTAGAAAAAAAGAGGTGAAATGCAAATTTTCTGCGGCTATTTTTATTATTTTATTCAAAATTTGGTACAATTCCCTATCGTCGAAATGAACGTTATTTCATTTAATAGTAGCAAAAGAGCAAAATAAGAGAGAATGCAGCAAAAATAATCCTTGTAAGGAATGTAGCAAACATAATGAGTTAAAAAGTGACATTATACGGATATTTACGTTTTTCCGATAAGCTGAAAACAAAGATTTGACACGGATGCGCACACACACACTCCCACAAAACAACAGCATAATGCTTAATAAATCAATAATTTTACACAAAATTAACTTTATTATAGAAAAATATAAAGGATTTTCAGATAAGAATGTGTTTTCTAACCGTATTTATTCAACCTATACGGCGAGGAAATTCTGGAAGAATTCGAAAACCTACAAGGATTCACTATTAGCGGCAATAATCTTAGAGCCTGAGTAAATGGATGCTAAAACTACAAGGGGCAGGAAGACATGAAGAGCCATGATAGGCTAGTCCTGAAGAGACAGGGCACTTAAAAGAAGAATAATGTCCTTAATCATACTTATTATAAAACCCACGTTGCGTGTGTGTCTGTACGTTTATATATTGGATTGGATTTCCTACATTTTCAACCGATTTCAACAAAACTTAACAGGACTACGTAAAATTACCTTGCGCTGGTTTTGACAGCGCCAAAATAGGAAAAACACAATTGTTTTTGCACGAAATCAATTTGAAAACACGATTAACAGGCATCGCGAGAATGAAAGGAGACAACCCATATCGAGTTATACTTATTATTAAACCCAGGTTGTTTGTTTGTGTGTGTGTGTGTGTGTGTGTGTGTGTGTGTGTGTGTTCGTTTATATATGGGATCGGATTTCCTACATTATTCAACCGATTTCAACAAAACTTCACTTTTTTTTGGCAGGTAGTGTTTCTTATTGTGTTGCACACTTTTTTTCTTTAATTTTACATTCAGAATGCTTTAAAAATTCCATTTACAAGACAATTGTATATAATAAAATTCTATTCAATCGGTAGACTCATAACGATTGAAAACAATGTTTTTGTTTGAGTTTGGGTTTGACCAATTCGTAAAAATAATTAAATAAAAATAATTAAGACATGCGTGTCCGTCAACCAAAACAATAATCTTTGTCAATTTTATTTTTCAGTCTTTATGATGGTCGATACTTGATCTATCTCTTACTGTTACATCCCCGGGCAACGCCGGGCTCTACTGCTAGTAGTTAATAAACTTAATTCAGTGATGAATTAGTCTGAACATTATACAGTGATAATTACATATTTTCCAGCTCATAAGAAAGAGTCAAGATCAGGAACAATTTCAAAATCATCATGAGTCATTATTGTGGGTTTCATCACATCAATAGTCACTAAATCCCTTTCAATAAAATCTTTCAATCTCAGCGCCTACAAGTCAGATCAAACCGTAACTAGAGTATTGTTGTTCCATCCGGTCTGGAACTGAACAATCCTAGCCGTGTTCGAGTTCAAATGACCTTACGCGTCCTCCTGAATTGTCTCCATCATTCAACCTTCTTCCCACAGATGAAATGTTTTTTAGCCTCTTATCGTTAGTTTTTTTACTTCCACTAGTTCAGACATTTACAACTAGCACCCACCGTGTTAGGTACAAATTGTCCTAATTCCTTTTATATTCCATTCGTAGGGAGTAAGTTTCGCTCAAACAGATTCTTCTCCAGACCTGTTGCAATGAGGAATAGACTCCGAAGGGGATAATTCCCTATTCACTACAATCTTAGTGTCTTCTAGGCAACAGGCAACCGTTATCTATCTTACATTTCCCCATAATATACAACCTTTCTCCCTCTCTATACGTAAACACTTACAACATCAGCAATCATTCAACCTTTACTTTCAGTCTATAGGGTTTTCTATTGGGTGAACAACAGAAAAAAAGTTATTAAATGCCTTTGACGCGAGAGGACAATTAGTTACGTGATGCTATCATCTGTACAACTATTGCAGTACATGAACCTTCATGCACTTCAAACATTTGACTCTCAACATGTACGCTCCAATGGTTAAAGATCGACTTGTACATTGTTTCCTTGAAAACGACTCGGACTATTATACAGAATTTCGGCAAATTCTCTTACAAATTTGCAACTGACAGCAAAAAACTCATTCGACACTAGCAGAAAAAGACCAAAAAGGACAACTTATATTAATATCCGTTCTATTTAATAAAATATATTTAAAGATGGCAGCGCATTTCGAAGTGATGTAATGGATAGCAGGTTTGCCTCGCTTTCGACTTTGTGCCACATCTAAGCTAGGCTTAGGTAATTACTATATTTAACGTGATCACCATATTTAAATTTCTGGCGTGAGCACGCTGGTATATCTCACTATTTAAACGAAGGAAGGAAATTTGACGTGGTTAACAGGCATGATTCGCTAGACCAATCACAACTGAGTAGCGAGGTAAACACTCACTGCATGCTCATTATTTTGATTATATGTCACTTGTAAGAATAATGGTTAGGAAATTTGCCTCACGAGATGAACTACGAATATGTAGAGAGTTCGATACTCACTGGGTGTTACACACTTTTGGCCTTACGTAAATTATCTGAGTCACGTTTAGTAAATCGCTGTGTTTAAACGAAGACTTGCTGCGTCAGCGTTCTATAGATACAACATGTAACATGTATGTATATATATATATATATATATATATATATATATATATATATATATATATATATATGTTATATTACATCGAGCTATATCTTATTAACCACAGTAATCAAAGAGCGATATCTTATATTCATACTTTCGATGTCTTTGAAACTTATTTTCAGAGGTAAATTAGGCAGACAAACTTATTGTACTTGTGATAAAATCTGCAGTCCACAGTGACGGTGATTTTTTTCAAAACATGACGCGTGAAAGTAGTCTGTTATAATTATTGTAATATATATATATATATATATATATATATATATATATATATATATATATATATATATATATATATCCGTTGTAGCTATGAAATGTTTTGTAATCAAGCCTTTAAGTACAAGGAGATGACTAAAATTCGTATCATGCAAAATGTCATTACATGTTTTTATATGCACTATCGTTTTAAATTTTGTGGAATGTCGGTTGTTTAATTTTGACATAAAAGGGCCTCCAGTATTTAATACCTTTGTTTATTCTTTTTCGTGGTGTAGTATATTGTGAAGGTGGACAGGAATGTGTTTTTGATGCTGTTCTATAGAACTTGTATCCGTGTAAGATACTTTTGATTATATATATATATATATATATATATATATATATATATATATATATATATACATATGTGGAATATAATATATATATATATATTTATTAATAATATTCATATATATATTATATATATATTTATTAATAATATGTATATATATATATATATATATATATATATATATATATATATATATATATATATATATATATATATAAACACGTATGTCTACTAAATATGATATTTATGGTAATAAGAAACACACACACATGTATATACATACACACACACGCGCACACACACACACACACACACACACACACACACACACACACACACACACACAATAATATATATATATATATATATATATATATATATATATATATATTGACTTCATTTTGCTAAGTTGTTGCTCCATCTCATTAGGGACGTCCTGTTCTTCAGCCGCCTGATCAAATCTTTAACGGAAAGTAGATTGGAAAATGCGGTCCGATTGTGAAGCTGGCACGCATCCAAAATTTCACAACTCTAGATTTTCTTTTTGGTAACTCGTGGAAGAAACTGATTTCCAAGAAAAGCCTCGTACCATTTTGGAATTAGCTTCTCAAATCATTGCAAATTTGAGGGAATTGATAATAATCTAATCAACAGCCGAAAGACCAGGGATTCTTTCTTTATCATACCATGAAAATTAAATTAAGGAATATATATATATATATATATATATATATATATATATATATATATACTGCCTGATGATTTCAACATGCATAAAACTAGAAGACGTGATGAGTTGACAAATCATTGATTTTGGGAATATGTTATAATTTTTCCTTTGATTTTGGGTCTTACTTATTTTTTCGGGTCATAATCGGAGGTCTAATCTCGGAAATGGCATCATGACCTTTTTTCACTTAACATTTAAAAAGAAACGAAACAAAAAACAAAAAAGCTAAGATCACACTCATTTTACATAGATAAAGTCATTCCTAAAGTGTAGGGATGTACTTGCGAGTCCAATGTTTTTATTTCTTTTATGCCAGGATTTAATGTGTCTATCGAAACCTTGTCCAATCAATCCGAGTGCTCCAAATACAACTGGAATTATTTATGACCTCATGTGCCACATTATTATTATTATTATTATTATTGTTGTTGTTGTTGTTGTTGTTGTTGTTGTTGTTGATAGTGTGTGTCTGTGAAACGTTCTTACTGGTCCATGTATTAAATTAATAAGAAAATATATTAACACAAATATATATATAAAAACAGCATTAGATACACACGCACAAACGTATACATCATTATGAGTGTTTGGCCTTGTTCTAAATGTTGATCAAATTAAATTTGTTAAAATGCTTAAATCCATCAGCTCATATTTTTGGAAGATGAACATTATATCCATCCATCAATAACAATCTAATCACAATTTAAAATATTCATAAAAAAAAATGATTGAATATTTCTCGCTTACGTTTTGACAGTGTTTGGATTCTGGCACATTGTGTGCTCCACGTGTTTTGACTGACCGTCATGAACGTTCTCAAATATTCAAGCCTTGATAAACCAATGACATTTTCGATTTAGTATGTAAACACATGCAACACCATAATTCCTACATTGCATCTTCATAAAGTGCCTCAGAGGACGAAACGCTTTGGTTAAGAACTGTTTTTTTTTTCCTCTATTCTATTTTTATTTATTTTGTTCTTTTACAGAAAACACTTTATCTGAAATAATCTGCACTAACACACAAACACACAAACACGCACACGCACACACACACACAAATATATATATATATATATATATATATATATATATATATATATATATATATTTATATATGCATGTTTCATTAAAGACGAATCATCCTTGATAATGTCATAAGGTATAGGCGAAAGCGCTCGAAAATATAAAACATTTGGACAGTTCTTATACGTCCTTTGTCCAGAAAAGAAACCTCTTGTTAGAACAAAAGAATAAAATAAAAAGCTTAATCGTAGTACCTTGCCCGTCGTTTTTAATGAAATATGCATAAAGGAATGATTGCTGCCTAAATATACAACTATATATATATATATATATATATATATATATAATCTGATGCATGTCTCTAAAATATCTGATCGTAATACTATATTATAAACGAAGTAGTTTCTTGGGTGTCGTACTAGTTTTTAAGTCAACAAAATTATATATTATTATTAAATTATTTTTTTTATTTTATTAACTTGTGTCCAAACTGTGTGTATATATATATATATATATATATATATATATATATATATATATATATATATATATATATATATTTTTTTATGATCCTTTTTTTAATCATAAATTGTATAAGTTTTTTTTCTGTAATACGCAAGTATATTCGATTAGATTCAGTCATCTTCAGGCATGGAAATTACTTATTTTGTGTTTTTCCATGCCTGAAGATGACTGAATGTACAGTCAAAAAGTACTTGCGTATTTCGGAAATAGATTATACAGCATATAATTTAAAAAAAAACAAGGGCCATAACATTCATCGTGTGATTAGTAGTCTAATGCATCTTTAAAATTTTATTAGTGAATGGATTTTCGCCATTTTATATCATTAATTTATATATATATATATATATATATATATATATATATATATATATATATATATATATATATATATATATATATATATATATATATATATATATATATATATATATATATATATGGGGCATGTATGTGTGTATATGTATGTGAAAAGTGTGTGTATATGAATATAGATGAATATGTGTATGTGTGGATATGTGAATATATTTTTTTAGGTTTATATATATATATATATATATATATATATATATGTATGTATGTGTGTGTACACGTATGTGTGTGTGTGTGTGAGTACATGCCTAAGTGTATGTACCTACTTGTATATGTTTTTGTGTGTATTAGTATGTGTTTTTGAACATAGAAATATTTGGTCCTTGCTAGATTAGACAATCGTTTTATCCATCTTCATATATTTATATTTGATTTCTAACCTGTAGTCGATATTAATTTGTCAAATTTTCTCAATTACAAAGCGGCCCTTTAAGTAAACACAATTTTATTTTCCTTCGTCCCATCTCTCTCCCCCCACCTCTTGTCTTTCTTTTTTTTTCCCCTACCTCCTAACTTCTAATTGTCTATGGTGTGTATATGTCACCACGAAATGTATCTTTATGCATTAGACATCCGTCGACATTCTTTCTCTCCTCTTTTTAAATCCCCCCCCTCACATCTCCTAAAATTCTCTCTGTTAAGGTTTCATCTCCCTCCTCCTCATACTTACACTTTCTCTAAATTCTGTTTTGATTTCCGGAGTTGTTTTTTCTGTTTTCATTTTGAATTTGTAGGTCTGATGATTTGGATCGTATTTACGATTCCAATGGAATAAATTATGACCATGGAATATTAGTGTTGAAGCCTTTTTATTATATCCTTACTCTGTCCTAGACATTGAGATCTACCTGGATTCTTCCTCTTGGAAAATTTTTTTCTGAAAATATACGTTTGGGTATTTTTTTTTGTTAATATATATTTTGCATATGTATGTATATTTTCCACTAATATTATCTATCTATCTATCTATCTATCTATCTATCTATCTATCTATATATATATATATATATATATATATATATATATATATGTATGTATGTATAATGATCTGTCTTGCGAAATGAAGATTTGGTATGGAAATATTCGCTAATCTGTACCCGAAGAACCAGAGCTATAAAGAACTGAAAATTATAAAATCTTCCTATCAAAAACATGTTTTTCAGGCAAATAGGTAAAACAGTAGCTGTTACCTCCCTTTCCAGTATTGATATAAGTCTACCTTCCTAACATTTTGTTCCTAATAGTGAGCAATATCAACAATTTATTAAGACATTATTTACTCTTTGAGGTAATAGTAGTTGCTGATGTTGACATTTCTCAAAGGTCTGGCTTTTGTTATTTTGTATAATTCTTTGTTTGAGATTTTGTAGTACCATAAGGCCATAAGATTCGAAAAAAAACTTGTCCTCGCTATGAGGCACATTCCTTATTTGCTGTAAGCCATTTTTAACCATTTTTAACCATTGGTCTTAAAAATCTGTTGTATACAGCTGAAAGAACCACCCCGACACCATGCATGATTTGATATCTAAGTCTCGTTTTGACGAGTCTAATTAAATACATGACGTGTTTTTTGGTAAATATTTTGTCTGGTTTATATATATATATATATATATATATATATATATATATATATATTGTCAGTTTAGCAATTTCGACCGGGTTATTCAATTTTACGAACTTAAGATGTAGACAAAGGCATCAATTTCGACTTAAACATATATTAATATTTTACCAAAAAACTAAAAGAAAAACACAGAGACCGTCATATGACACGGTAAAAATCTATTCCCTTTGAGAACTCATTTCACACCTGCTCAAGGTAATGCAGAAAATATCAACAGTCATTAAATAGCCAAACGCCCATTCATTCGGTTATTGATCCGGCCACTCAAAGCAACAAGGGTGTGGTCGACCATCGATGTAAGCAACCACCCAACCGTCCAATTCGTGCATCGGTTTGATAGCCAGGCGTCATGTAATTGCAAGATGATTTGATATTGTCGACCGCACGAACGTAATCACTGGGGTAATTGCGGCACGGACGAGTTAACGCAATTTGTAAACGACAATGCTTCGTACACACGTCAGCTGTCGATAGAGCGCAGCCGGCCTGCTAGCCGGATACGAGATGGCAACAAAGACATTCTTTAGTTTCGGGTAAATTAATGATTTACAGTGCCATCGTATAGATAAGCCTCATTCAAATTCAATCTTAAGGAAAACACTATATATATATATATATATATATATATATATATATATATATATATATATATATATTTAAAGTGTGTGTAAAAGGAGAAAAGTATATATATATATATATATATATATATATATATATATATATATATATATATATATGTATATACAGAGATGCTAAGGCACATGGACTCATATGAAAATATTGATTCCGAACTATATATGAAAGGAGTAAAATTGCACGCCCATAAAAAATACACACACACATACGCAAAAACACACACACACACACACACACACACACACACACACATATATATATATATATATATATATATATATATATATAAAGCAATGAGAGTCTATCTCATGCTTATACGCAATGAGACACACTGTCGCCTATGGGTGTTGTCTTGAATGTCCACTTTTATGTTTACGTAAGCTCTATCACTGATTTTGAAACACTTTAAGCCATAAATATAACAAACCTTAAATTATACTATATATATATATATATATATATATATATATATATATATATATATACTACTTTCAAAAGGCATATATCTATATATATATATGGGATAAGTTATAATATAACAATTTTCCATGAAATCAGTGTTAATTTAAATTACTTAAGTATTTAAATTGCACACTGACTTTATGGGCCCCATATATATATATATATATATATATATATATATATATATATATATATATATATATATATACATACTGTATATGCAAAGTAATTGAACAAAAAACGAATAATGCTGTTAGTACTTCCTATGTTCTTTCCATGAAGTCGTTCGTTTTAGATTGACCACTGATTCTCGATTGGATGTAAATCAGGATTGTTTCCGGGCCAGTCTATAGTACTTCGATTTGCTCACTGGTAACGCCTGTCAGGGTGTCCATGCAGCGTTACAATTTTTGTACGCTTCCTTGCAGTAATGTC
This sequence comes from Acanthosepion pharaonis, assembly GCA_903632075.3. Classification (NCBI taxonomy): domain Eukaryota; kingdom Metazoa; phylum Mollusca; class Cephalopoda; order Sepiida; family Sepiidae; genus Acanthosepion; species Acanthosepion pharaonis. The sequence continues at coordinate 173,832 of CAHIKZ030005332.1, read as the reverse complement.
CATCGAAGGCAATCGCTGTAGGACAGCTAATCGTCATTCGAGACAGTAGTTCATGGGCGGTATAAAAATCTGATGTAATCACGAATGACCCAAACAAATTTCATCATACATCCTGAAAATAAATTCATATTACTGCACATCACTATAAATCACCTTCTCTGAGGAAAAAAAAATAGAAATCGATTACACCATGTCACTCCAGTGGGTCTAACACTGACAACTTATACAAGGGGGTATACTGAATATGAAAACATAGTTTTTAGACCGGTTCGCATTTTATTTTCATCATTACAAAATCAATATAAAGATAGATAAATAAATAAAAGCCAATTGCCTCGCCCAATAAAAAGAATTCAAAGAAACGTCACGCAATGTAGTCATGAAATACACTATGCTAAAGAACAGTAGGAAAATAATGTCCTTTGCTGATATAATTGCCCTTTTTTGATGGAAAATAATTCTTACAGGGGGAATAAACTGGATAACTAGGTGCGTTCTTGTTGCGGCATATGTGATGTTTTGATGACGTTACGGTGGAGGAGACACGGTGGCGTATTGGATAGCTGATCGAATTGAGGAATAGGAGACCGGAGTTCGATTTCCAGTCGAATCCATTACAGTCACTTACAGGCTAATACCCTTGAGAAAGGTATGAATACTCTTCTACTCCACGTAGGACATACCGGGTTCTATGGCTTGGATGACAACTGGTCCTCTGCAGAAAGAAATGGTAAAAATTATGCCACGTCAGTCATGTATCAAAAGATACATGATTGCCTAAGCGTGTATCACGCATAGCACATAACTGGATGTAATGCTGGTCACATATTTTTCAGATTTCAAACTGACGTCACAATTTTATGGTAACGATTGGAATTTTTGTCGCTGAGCAATGGCATACTGGTAACATATGAATACTTTTTCTTTAATTAACAATATAAACAGAAGTTATAAAATATTATTTTGAGGGGTTCTCCCCTTTTTATACAAATAGACTCACCCAGTATATACCTATACCACTGCTACGGGAAGACCCGGGAGTAAGACGAGAGCAAGACCGAAAAGTCGAGTCGAGTCGAGTCCAGAGTGGTAGAGTAAAAATTTGTAGGTAACCGGAAGAGTGAGGGTGAGGTAACAGCGTTGTAGGAGTCACAGTGAACGAGCAGGTAGACTCAGTAAGAAGTCATACAGCGATACTTCAATACCAAAGACTGTATAAATATTTTGCTACTAACCCGTATTCCTGGAACTACTAACCTGCATTACCAGTTTGTCTTATTACGTTAATACTTTATTTTCCTATATTCCTTCTTGGCGTTTGTTATTTATTGGTACAGGATTTCATCCCGGAATCCACAACAAATATTATAATATTTCATATTTTATGAGGGAATGACGTATTTAAATGATGAATTTACTATTATATAATATGATATTATCGGCGATTTACATTGTTAAAACTGTTGTCCTCATCTTTATTGCCAAATTCACGATGTTTCATCTATTGTACGCCCTGGCCTTCTTCAGGTGACTGGAATTTCGAGCAGAACCCTTTATTTCGTCAACCTACGTAGATTGTTCTAGTGCCTCACGCGATGGCCTTTCCTAGTGCTAGTTAAAAGCAATAATAACAACAAAATTGGAATATGAGCTCAGGAAAAAAAATTGATAATAAGAAATTAGTTTTATAAGTCCCAAAAATTCCTTCTGTTCAGTCAAAGAATTGAGAGTTCAATAGCTGGGAACTGCAGTGGTGAACTTGAAATTAAAGGGAGTTAACTGAGACATGCAGGAGATGCATGAGATCTTAAACTAGAAAATTCTACCCTGGTGGACAAAATAATGGGTTCATTTCAAAATACCAATCGATTGAATAAGGCTGGATCGTACAACGGCCGACAAGCCGTGAATATGGCAAAAAAAATGATGAATACAACAGTCTGCACAATGTAGATAATTACATTACCTCATCTCAGAAATATATATATATATATATATATATATATATATATATATATATATATATATATATACTCGACTCTCCCGTCGAATTCGACGTATGAGGGCCAAGCAGATCAGTTCCTAGTAAACCGACAGCCCGACAACAGCACATGTCATTTGATTATAGTGGTGAAGGTTTCGAGCATGACCATCCACGCTTTTTGAAGGGTCGAATACAGACCTGGTACACTACGTGCCACAAGGTCCCCAAACGACCCTCCGCAGGTTTTGAATTCAGAGTTGTCCTTCTCCTAGACCAGTTGCTATCCAAGGCTATAGAACCCAGTCAGTCCATGGAAGTGTCAAGGTAATAATGATTTCTTGAAAAAAGTCTTACTTATTATTCCTAGCTGGGAGCGAAGTGTTGGATCTCTTCCTTTCTCAAGAGTATTTGTGTTTAAGTTTATAAAACAAACCCAATAAGAAATCGGCCCTCGGATTAACAATTCCTATTGATCACACACACATCCAAGATTACGGCACCTGGTTTTCCTAGGTGGTCGCCCGTCTAGGAAATGACCATGCAGAACGTTGTTTGACTTTAAGTCGTGTTCGTTAAATTCACTTACGCGCAAACACCGTTGGGAAAGGTATAAATCTACCTCTTCTTTCCCTAGCCGTGGCTTAATTAGTAGGAATTGTATCAGTAAATATCCTAGAAGCTTCACAACGGATTTCAAAAATCATAGAAACTGCACAATGGATTTGCACAAAGGTGCTCATTATGGTGCACGAATAAAAAGATGTATTGAAAACCAAATCCAAAGACATCGAAATTGAGCTGATTGCAAATATATATATATATATATATATATATATATATATATATATATATATATTATAAATATATATATATATATATATATATATATATATAGATAGATAGAGAGAGAGAGAGAGATAGAGAAAGAAAGAGAAAGAGAGGGAGTGAGTAAAGAAAAGTCAAAACTGGAAATTGATGGACATATGTGGTTTGATAAAGACTAACGTAGAATTCTCTCAGTCCCCATTTACACAGAATTTTGATGCAAATTCCTTGAGACGTCTTGAATGTATTTGGCTGCAGAATCCTTATCTAGAGACTGTGACAAGATGTTTTGTATAGCCCAATTTTAATTGCAATTGAGAAAACAATACTTTTCATGAGTCCACACTGAACTCGGTCAGCTGTGGCCAATCCGTCCTGTAGTAGGCTGTGGCAATGTTCTTGCGCTCCCAAAGGCAAAGATTGCACTGAAACTTGGTAAAACTGCCTCGGAGACCCAAGAGCTTGTCCACAGTTTTGAAGTCTCTGATAAATTCCCAACTGTAATTTTCATATTTCAGTACATCTAACAAGATCTTGAAACTGCTGTATTCCTCTTTGAGATTCACCGAATAAACCCAGGGGAAGCGATGGATACCCGTTCCTGTTATGAAACAGCACGAATTTGAGGTTCATTGATGAGCTGTGGATGAAAAGGCACTACATACTAGGGTTAATCCACTTGCCTCGTACAAATCAGTCATATTTTCATATTAAGTCTATATCAATGTTATATTTAGCAGCCCCCCCACACATACACACAACGAGGGTACATGTGGCACAAGGCCGAGTTTAACGTGGGTCATCCGAGCCCCTAGTCTCGGCCCAAAAATCCCCGTAGAACTCGCATAAACTGTTACGGGTCTGCCTACCTCCAGCCTCATCTGGGTTCCTCTCTGCCCAAAGGAGAGAGTTCGACAGGAGCTGCTAACAGTCAAAGCATAGGTAGAACCGTCTATATCACTGTTAATATGTAACACCCCCCCACCATCGCATGCGGGACGGATGTGGAACAAGGCCGAGTTTACCGTGGGTTCTCCGACCCCGTAGACTCGGCCAAAAATATTCCCGTAGAACCCGTATAAAAGAGCTGTCCTTTTCCTAGACCAGTTGCCATCCACGGCTATAGAACCCAGTCTGTCCTGCTATTTACCCATAGCTGGGGGTAGAAGAAAAGGATTCATACCTTTCCCAAGGGTATTAGCACGTAAGTGAATGTAATGGATTCGACTGGAATTCGAACTCGGCTCTGCGATTCCTCAGTCCAAGCCTTCTCTCTCTCCATCTCTCTCTCTCTCTCTCTCTCTCTCCCCATCCTCAAGCAAAACTTTTTAGAATTAATACGTAGTCCACAGGCAAAAAAAAAAAATCGAAATTATTATTACACCGTGTAATTTACAATTGTTGAATTTAAATAGTGTTAGTCAAAATTATGTTAACACTTAAATGGTAAATATCATTTATTCACAAAATATATATCATATTTGCAAGAAGATGCAATATGTTAATTGACTTTTTATTCTTAATTCGTCATTTACCTGTTCATGTCTCGGGTTAACCATTATCCTGCAAAGAAAATATCATAAACAGTTCCTCTTACCTCTTGCTCTGTAACCCCCTACATTGAGTGGCATTTAGGTACAGGGTGAACATTACTGTAAAAACAATAATCAAAAACAAGTAAAAAAAAACGTTAAATTGACTTTCGAACTTATATTAGGGAAACAAAATAAGTATATTAATCCATCACCTTGTACACGCATCATTTGAGAGGTGTGTTTCATACTCCCCGAGGAATATAAAATATGACAAATCTTTTTGAGCACGAAAGCCTAATCAGGATTACAAGTTCTTTAAGCGTGAAGACCCAAGGGACTCATTTTTTCTACATTCTTATCTGTGAACATATCACTGACATTAATATTTAATGGACTCTTTGTTCACACTGAGACGCTGTAGGTAGGCAAAACAATCATCAGATTTACCAAAATCTTAGTGCGAATGATTACAATGTACTTATTGATTAATGATTGTCGATGTGTTCTCACTAACAACATACACGTTGAAAAAAAGTAGCCTAATTCTATAATATAGTAACGACTTACTTGGTGGAATCATTTAGGTTTTATATCAATATATATTTCATGGAATAATTATCACGCCCAAGTGTGATATATATATATATATATATATATATATATATATATATATATATATATATATATATATATATATATATATGATAAAGAACGAATAGGAAACTCTTATGAATCTAACATTTTTTACTTTTATTATTATTTTTATTACATTCCAGTATTTTATTATTTCGTTGTTTAAATTGCTTTGGTCAATCCGGTTTCATATGCATTTGATTTGTTAAACAAACGTTAGTATAATTTATGGTGTTCCAAGCTTAAAGAGAGACGGCACGTCTATTCGAAGTTCTAAGAAATCAATAGATGCCAAGCCTAACTTAAAAACCGTAAGTATTGCTTTATGCATGTAAGTGTATAATAATTCTACTTTGTCTATGTGGAATAATGTTTATTCCTCTGATGTGTATATCTAATAGAGAATAAGTTTGACAGTTGTTCGTATGTATTCTAAGTATGTTTCTTCTTCAGATAACTAGGCATTACCACAAAAAAAAGATAATAACATTATTAACAACAATAACGATTACAAAAACCGAGATAAAATATATATATATATATATATATATATATATATGATACTAGCTAGTAGCACATATTATCCTAAACAATTCATCCAATTTGAAAATATCAAAATAATTACAAACATAGTCGAAAATATTACGAATATACTCGGAACCAAAAAAATTCATATATAATTATATATAAATAAATATACTTTCTATTTCATCTGTTGAATTGGGGAGAGGGATCTAAAAAATGCTAATTAATAGCAACAATGAATGCTGTTTCATAGAATAAATTGATAAGTTCTAATTTTCTTTTAATTTCAAAGGAAACTTTCATATCGTCTGCACATGAATCTATAGTGATATTATAAAAAAAAAAGAAATAAATCAAATATACCACAATTCTGTTTCTTAAGAGACAAATTGTTTGACTGATTTCAGACAATTCTGAATTTGAAAATGAATAAGTATAGTTTCTTCATCTACTGATGGACTGGAGTTAGGGGCCTAAAAATGCAAATTAATCACAATCATTGAAAACAGTTTCATAGAAAAAGAGAAAAAAAAATCGAAATTTGAAGGGACATAAGGGGAACAGATTTAGTGTGCTTCCTTTTCGCAGCACCCCTGGCTCTGAGTCAGCTCTTCAAATCAAAACACGTGAAAATTCCTCATTCCTTATTTTCCAGTTCCTGCTCCTTCAGACTACCATTTGTTTCGTCGCTTACAGAATCATTTGGAAGAAACAGCTTTTGTAACACAGGAAGAGGTTATAACTGACATTTGTGAGTTCTTCGACTCAAAGCCAAAAGAATTTTACAGTAATGGAATTAGTAAGCTTGCTAATAGATGGAAGGAAGTCATAGATAATCAGGGAAAATACATTGTTGATTGAATCTGTAATTAAATGTAACATTTGGTCACTTGTTTCCTTTATTGAAAATTCGGACAGAAATTATGGTATGATCTGATAGATTATTTTTCCATCCTTATGACCATATACAGCTCAGCTTATTTATAACTACTGAACTGGCATTAGCTAATTTTCTTTACATAGTAATTCATAGTCAAGTCAACATTTAAAGTAGTTAACAAGTGAAAGTAAAAGAATTTGAAAAGCACGTAGAAAACTAATATTAGATTCTTTCCCTAAGATCATCGTTTCTCAATAGAAATGTTGGAAACAATGTGTTAGTGTAAGAAAAACTTTTTCTATCGCTGAAGTTCATAAAAATTTGGATTTTAACATTCTTCTTGGATTTTACAATATATAATATATGAAATCAACGGATACATTCAAAAGTATATTCTTTCATATCTATTATTGAAATGATTACGGAGTCGCTAACAGTGTAACCTGTGATTGGATGAAAAACAACCAATCACAGGCTACCTTTTTAGATTTTAACCAAAACCCCACGAGAGTGGTTTTTACAAACTCTCTTCCTCTTTTGCTTGTTGGGACCCTCAGAGACAACAGGTTCCCCGTCTGCACTCTCCGTCATCAAAAACCAGGACCCGTGTGAGGATTTAGACATCAAATGAAGCACAGAACTCAAGACCCTATTTTCTTCAACCCAGCCAAAACGACATAGGAAATATAAAACTGTTAAAAGGACGCATCCTTCAGATAAGTTCAGCAAACCCGACTGTTTGCAATTAAACTTTCCTCTCTTTTCCTACAATACATTTTTTGTCAAACATTTTCATCTGTGTTTGTGTTCCTCTCTTCTTGCCGGCGTCACAATGTTTTTGTTACCAAATATAATTGGGAAAATCCCAATACTATATCTATACCTATATATACAGGGTGTATCAAGAATACTTTTAAAAACATTGGGAGCAATTTCCTCACACCAAAACAAGTACAAAACCCATATAAACATATATCCGGAAATCTTGAATTGATATTAAAAGGTTTCAAAATAGTATAAATAGAAATTTTTTTACTCATACTGATCCAAAGAAACACAAGAATCGAAATGATCTTTTTGTTTACATATGCTGGGCAGATATAATTTGATATATACTGTTTCGAGAACTCTAAGGTTTTGGGCATTATGAGTTCTATGTAAAACTGAAAAATGTGTTCTCATATTCGGTGGCACAGTCTGGTGTTGGTCAATGGATCAGTTGTGCACAGATTGGTTGGTCCTCATTGAACGACTCCGACTGCTGGATAGTAGACAGTGCATATTCAAAATATAAAATATGAAAGTGGACATTAAGGTGAACACCCATCGGAGTTACACTTTTTCTCTTCTAGTTATTATATTCTCAATAGTTACCAGAAATTTGTACTTCTTTTCTGTCTGTGATGGGTTTGACATTATTAGTCAGGTTTTCGGGTTGAAATACGCTATACAGTGTGTAAAATTGGGGATAGTGTGGAGGGCTATTAGGTACAAGAAAAATGTTCGATTTCTTTCTTCAAAATTGGGTGGGTTGCATCTAATGCATAGGAGGATTTTATAAGCAGCAAAATACAGTGCTTATTAAGTCAGTCTATATTTCTGAGATGAGGTATTATGTACACTATTTACATTATTCGGACTATCGTCCTCATCTTTGTCGCCATATTTATTACAACGATTAAGCCGTTGTACGCTCCGGCCTTCTTCAGGTGGTTGGAATGTCGAAATGAAACACCTGAAAAAGGCTGGAGTGTACAACAGTCGAAACGTTGTAATAAATATGGCGACACAAAGATGATGACAATAGTCCGAATAATGTATAGGTACCTCCACGAGATCGCTAAAAAAAGAGCATAGCATGATGAAAAAGACGCCAAACTTGACGAAAACAAAATTTTATCGTCTAAATGTTTGTTATTTTAAGAGGAAAGGTCAAAGTATTTTGGGGGTTTTTTCCATTTTTAATCGTTCCTAGCACGTCCGAAATTTTCGTTAAAAAATTTTTTTTTTCAGTCAGCAAAATTGACCAATTTTTTCCATTTAAAAAAAACTAGAAATCTGACTTTGAAATTTTTTAAATATCAATTATCATTTTTCAAAACTTATTTTAAGAAAATCAGAAATTATAATGTTTATTTAAAATGTTTTGAACCAAACTTAACTTAACTTTTGTGCCAAAAATATGTAATTTGAAAATAAAACAAAGCAGGTCATAAACTTTCGCGTCTCTTGACATGTGACGAATGATATATTTACGAATTCCATGAGGCTAATTTTTTCTACGGAAGGAGAAAAGTGAAATAATTTACATTTACGTGAACAAATTATTTACCACGTTATTTTTAACGAAAACTTTCAGCGGTCTAATTTTTTTTTTTTTTGTACTTAGCTTTCACCTTTACACAGATCAAAAGATTTTGTGAGCAAGATCTCCTTGGAAATATCAACATGCATACAATAAGACAATTCGCAAATAAACACTTAAATGAAAATCTTCTACCATGACTTACATAAAAAAAACATATTTATAATAATTTCGATCATCTGTGAATAGTTTCTGAAAGTTTCATTAACATCCGATAATTATTTCTATTTTTGAACGATTTTTCAAATTAATGTGTGTCATACCAAAAAAACGTGCTAAAAATTGTCTATGTTATTTACTATTTCCGCTGATACAAATAGAAACAAGATTTTTTTAATCAAAATTTAGAATTTTCTAAAAAGAAGGAAAATTTTTTAAAAATAATTAAAAAAAAACTTTGGTCTTTCCTCTTAATAATAACATAAGCATTTAGACAATAAAATTTTGTTTTCGGCAAGGTTGGCGTCTTTTTCATCAAGCTATGCTATTTTTTTAGCGATTTCGTCGAGGTACCTATGTAAATAGTGTACTTATTAAGTCATTTTGATATTTGTTATCAGTCACGCAATAGGGCCAAGGATAACATTCTCTTGTCTTTTTGAGATATTTTGTGTTTAGAATGAAATGTAATATATCTTCTACTATCAGATTTTTTTTCAGAAAAATCTTTAAAACACGAATGTAGCTTTATTTTCAAAACATTGCCTTTAAAATAATCAGACCTGTGCGTTTAATACAACGATGCTTCTTAAAAATACAGTAGCAAATCTTCCTCACGCTGAACATCGCTGAACATATCTTTACCATTCTTTCTTTCAACCACTTGCTATTCTGCTGTTCTCTACTAGGGTTAATAAATGCCAGTATTCCTTATTATAGATGTATACTGCGATCCACTTTATTTCCCTATAATATTTCTTTTTGCTTTTTTTGTCTTGACCTGGAAGCGTTCGATCTTAATTAAAATGAAACCTGTTATCGGAAAAAGATGAAGTGCGATATTACAATTTATAGAAGGCCTTCTTTCCTATTCTTCTTCTTTATCAATTTCTATGCACGCAATGCTCAAAAGATCTTGTGAGCAAGATCTCCTTGGAAATATCAACATGCATACAATAAGACAATTCGCAAATAAACACTTAAATGAAAATCTTCATTTTAAAATCCGCTGTTACGACATCACCAAACCATAGATTATACGTTTTCCTTCAAAACATTCCTACTCATGTTGACCTCATTCTTGTAGACCTTGACCGTTACATTTATTTCGGCGTGGTGTAATTGTTAGCAAGCTTGTCTCACTAAAACAGTTACGACTGAATAGTGAGTTCGGTCTTCAATGGGTGCTCTGCACTCTCGGCCGTGTGCCACATCTAAGGTACGCTTAGAAAGTCATTTTAAAGGCACCCCGAGGCGGTGTAATAGTTAGCAAGCTTGTATCGCTAGCACGATTACGAATGAGTAGTGAGTTCGATCCTCACTGGGTGCCTCTTACTTTCGGCCTTGTGCCACATCCAAGCTACGCTTGGAAAGTCATTTTAAGGGCACCCCGAGGCGGTGTAATAGTTAGCAAGCTTGTATCGCTAGCACAATTACGAATGAGTAAGATCCTCAGTGGGTGCCCCATACTTTTGGCGCTGTGCCACATCTAAGCTACGCTTGGGAAATCGCCACATTTATTTCGGCGTAAATGTCGGAAAAATTACCCTTATCTTTTAAGATATTTGAATTTTGTCAGTATAGCATAAATTTAAGCCGTTTTATTCAATGTCACATTTCTTGCTTTCGATCTTTCCAAATATCTACAAAAAAAATATTATTCATCTACTAATTCTTCCCAGAAGATCAGCGATTATGGCTCTCCATAACTTTCTCTCATTTGTTGTTCTAAGTAATTGGTTGCTCTTTGAACCTGTTCAGCCCTGTATTCACAGATAAATTAAGCTGGTTAGTTACGATACGGACAGTGCGAAACTGAGATCCGAAGACGTATAGGCATGGCCAAAGACGCATTCCTAAAGCTAAGCAGAATGTTACGAGACAAGTATCGTTGGAAACAAAGAAAAGAGTACCGAACTGCTATATGATATCTGTCCTCCTGTATGGCAGGGAATGCTGAACAATAAACTCAAAGATGAAGAAGAGACTCGAAGCACCAGAAGTGTGGTTCTACAGAAGGATGCTAAGGTTACAATGGGCCGAGAATATGAGCAAGGTCAAGGTTTTGTAAGAGAATGGAAACCAAGCGGAAACTAATACTTAACATCAGGAAGAGGCAGCTGAAATTTCTAAGACAAGTAATGAGAAGGGTGGGCTTGAAAATTCTGATACTCACAAGGCGGATAGAGGGAAAGAAGAACAAAGGAACACAACGAGTGACATACATAATGAGTTAGAAAAAGTGGATGACGGAAAAGAGTCTGGGAGAAGTAACAAAAAGATAAAGCTTATTAAGAGCTACAAGGGACAGGGGGGGAGGGACATGATCGCCAACGTCCTGAAGGGACACGGTAAATAAAAGAAGACGTTATAGACCCCACTTGCCTACCTATCCTTTACTAAGTTCTGGGATTATTAAAATAACATATTGTTTTCTCATTGCACGCAAGAGAAATTTAAATTGTGCCTTTCTGATTGTCGTTCCCTCAAAACTTCTTCATTGCTCAAATTTTTTGCCAATCATATTCTTTGTATACTTCGGTTCAATTACATCTCTGTCTGATAGGACACACACGCACATAACTCACCCTTTCCTCTTAAAAGACGAAGATCCTCCCGAATGCATAGCATGCAAAGAAACTTATACCGTAAAACATTTCCTACTCGATTGCAGTGACTTAACACTTATTCGACAATCTCTTTAAACTGTTAAAAACTTGAAAGAACTTTTTGAAAAAAAACAAACCCCAATACAATCTTAACCTTTCTTGAAAAGGTTAAACTATACCAAAAAATATAATGCCAATTATATATTTGAGGATAAAAAAGGGATCTTTTACACTTACAATGTGAAAAGTTTTGAAAACAACACATCTCTGAGAGCAATGGATATTTTTAAAAAAGCAAGACAACACCGAAAAAAAAAATTTTTTGAAAGCAATTCAACTTTATCCAAAAAAAACAACAAAAAAAATTGTTTGACCTTAAATGATCTCATAAAGATTGATAGATCGTTAAACATTAAACAAACAAACAAACTGTTGATCTGTGAGAAAACTGTTCGCCATTACCTTATAGGAGATTGGCTATTACATAGCAGTACAACAATTCTTCTAACAAACTGTTATTTTGCGTTAATACTTTGCTTAGCTTATGTAATCAATCTTTATTTCTATTCACCTTCGGATTTCTGCATCACATTTTCCATCGTTTCTTTCTATATTAAACAGATACTTCCATTTCTATACATGCTTTGGTTTTACGTCACTAAACCTAGCTCATACCTTATTCTCTGCTTTGGGCAACTCGAGGCTTGTCTCGCTAGAACAATTACGACTCAGTAGTGAGTTCGATCGTCACTGGGTGCCGCTACTTTTGGCCTTGTGCCACATCTAAGCTATGCTTGAAAAATCACTACTTTATTGTCTGATTTTTTATGACAACCCTGTATTCTGTCTTCTTACAGTTCAATAGACCTTTCTACTTGCATTCCATTACTATATTTAATAAATATTTTTTCACTTTCTTCTCCGTTTTTGCTGACGGCGATACATTTTATTTTACAAATCCTTATATAGTTAGTCCTTTGTCTTCTTAGGTTTCATTACTATATTTTATAAAAAAAAACACACTTTAAACTCTGTTTTTTTTTTTGCTGATGGCCATGCGGTCTCTTTTCTTTCGGTTAAATAATTAGTCCTTTCTTCTTGCACTCCGTTACTATATTTTGTTCTCTGTTTTATTGCTGAAAAACATGCATTCTGCCTTCTTGTATTAAAATAGTCCTTTATTCTTGCTTTCCAAAACTAAATTTTACAATTGATTTTATCTTTGTTCTCTGTTTTTTCAGACCTCACATTCTATCTTCTTACAGCTACATATTTAATCCTTTCTGCATACTTTCCATAACTAAATATTTTTTAAATTTGTTTTCACTTTGTGCTTTGTTTTTTGCTAACGGACGTGACTTCTGTTTTTATACAAAATAAAATATTTAACCCTCTGTTCTTGTTTTTCATTTTTCCATTTTATAAGAATTGTTCATTTTGTTTGTGTTTACGACCATGCAGTATATCTTCTTATAGTTAAATAATCCTTTCTTTTTTCTTTCCATTACTAATTTGTCTAAGAATTCTTTTAGTTTCCATTTTGATTTTGTCATCGACCCTGTCGTCTGCGTATCTTATTTTATTAGGATTATCTTGGACGAGATATATATTGTCTTTGTCAGTATTTAGCGGCATTTTTGCAGCTGCAAACAGTATCATAAATACAATGAATTTTACATTACTCTAATACTTTTATACTGAAATTTTCTTTTGCTGATAACTTCATATATACACATGTAATCGTTTAGCAGTCAAATAATACTGATGAGAAATAGAAAGATATCTTTTAAAATAACACTTATTATTTTATAATGATAATCTACGGTGTAGGAGCAATGTGAGTAGAGTTTAAATATCTGACAAGATGGAGTTTGGTAGGAAGTTGCGTACAGTAGAACGGTGTTTCGTTTGATTCCTCCGTATAATAAAAATAGCACATACTGCCAATCGTTAACGCTTGCTGAATTAGTACGAAGACCAAAACATTTATTTAAGCTCAGTTAAGGGTCGGGGAATGTATTTCAACAATGTCGAAAGAGGTGTGAATGACAATCTACAAAACGAAGGTAAATAAACTGTTTCATGTAAAATTCAGCAGATAGGTAGAAATATAATCGTGCCATGTCCCTTGAATGTAACTTTTTTTTGTTTTGACTTTTAAAGTAACTGTATTATATTAATCAAGAAAAACATCTGTTATTTTTGTGAAGTGTTTCAGACTGGCGATTTTTGTCAATTTAACCTATGTTGATTGACTTATGTTTAACTCTGTATAGTTTAATTGACGTCCATGAACTGCCAGAAAGTTTTGTTTTTTACATATTTAAAAGAACTTTAAAGGTGACATAAAAAACAGACATTAAAAAACGTAAACCATGGCAGAGGTTTTTGTTATTATGTTACAAAGAAATTTAACAGTCCTCTGAGTCAGAAATAGAATTTTGTTATGTAGGACAGAAATGTAACCGTATGACACAGGGTAGAAATCTAAAGGTGCTATCAAAAGCAAACACTTAACTGTGTCACATGAGGTATTATTTAGGATGGAAAAGTAACTGTTGCATGTAGAACATAAATTTAATTGTATTATGGGGGAAAAACTTTAACTGTGCCTTGTGAACTGTAAATGTAACTGTGTCATGTAGGAAAGAAATGTAACTGTCATGTAGGAAAGAAATGTAATTGGTTCATGTAGGAAAAATGTAACAGTCATGCAAGCTATCAATATAATTATGTCCCGTACGGAAAAATGTAACTGCGTCATGTAGGGAAGAAATGTAACTGCGTTATATGGGTTACAAATAGAATTGTGTCATGTAGGCAAGAAATGTAGTAATTGTTTTATGTAGGAGAGAAATGTAATTTTCCATGTAGGGAAGAAATGTAACTGTGTCTTGTAGGAAAGAAATGTAATGTGTCATTTAGGAAAGAAATGTAACTGTATCATTTACGGATGAAATATAACTGCATCATGTGGGTTAGAAATAGAATTGTGTCATGTACGCAAGAAATGTATTAATTATTTAATGTCTTGAAGAAATGTAATTTGTCATGAAGGGAAGAAATGCAATTTGTCATATATCGAAGAAGTGTAATTGTATCATGTACGCAGGAAATGCAATTGTTCCATGTAAGGAAAATGCAACAGTCATCTAAGGTAGAAATATAATCGTGTCATGTAGGGAAGAAATGTAACTGTGTCAAGTGGACTTGAAAAGTAACTGTATTATATTAGGAAAGAAAATATCTCTTGTGTAAGGTAGAAATGGAATTGTGTCATGTAGGACAGGATTTTAATTAAGTAAGATGTGCAATATAGTAAGTTATTACGGTACGTGTGACACAGAAATTATTTATTATACTAGAAATGACCCAACACAAAAGAATAAAGCTTCGCAAGTTTAAAGGTAACTGTGAAATTAGTAACTGTTAATGATATGTGTGATATTGTTATACCTGACCGTACCTATTCTATTATTAATAGACTCTCCCACACATAATAAGTAGTAGTAGTAGTAGTAGTAGTAGCGGTCGCTAGTTGAGCTCAGTGGAGTTGAGTGAGTCAGTCTATGTCGGACATTGAAGTATCAACTATCACAACTAGGTTGCTGCGTCATTAACTCTTATTTCAAGTTCCTAACGTTTTGTACGTCAGACCCTTTTAGGACCGACTTAGCGAAATACAAGCCCCCACGTTGAAAACTACTCTACAGCAGATATAAATTGAAGAGAACTTGATATCTAGTGCAGATGATAGTGGAAATCGGTGATAGATAACGATTAACCCTGTAGGAGGTTAATATTGCCATGTTCAGGCAAAATCGCTCAGGCAAAATCGCCCACGGTGCGAGAGTGTTCCAAAAAATGGTACCTCTGATAAAAAAGGCTCTCCGAGAAGAAAATTCAAAAAGCATCACCAGGAATCGAAATATGCATAAAAAAAAGCAAAGTCTTTTTTTTTTTTTTCACTTTTTAGACCGAAATCTTTTAGAAATTGTGTAGAAACCACGTAAAAGCATGTTGATCACTTTTTGTAAAATGTAATCTCTTATGTCAGTTAATAGCCAACAATTTCCTCTTATTTGAAGAGACTGCATCGTGTTGCTATCGATGGACGCTATAAATTGTAGGTTCAAAATATTTGAGTAACGATAAGGTTGTAAGGAAAACAGAAATGACACTGTAACCTTAACGTACAATCTGATAGACACGGTTTAAATTTCCCGGATGGAAAATGGGAAAATTATGCATACAATCACACAAGATATATTAAAGACAAAATAATCAATCGGAGACAGTAGTAAGATACTGTATGAATGGATAAGTGAGTGAGGACAAACAGTTTTGGTAAAGGTTACAAAAATATTTACAGCATCGTTAGAATGTCGTTGGCTGTCATGATCAATCACCCCATGAAAGAATTTGGTATATAAAGGAATAAGAAATTTGTTCTTGTAGATATTTTAAAACATCAAATATAAAAGATTTGGAAATGAATGAATTAATGTCAACACATACAGTATTGACAAAGTTCACATATCTCAAAGTAATATCCCTGCTTTTGCACGGAATTCGTGCTCGGAATAAAGTCAGGGTTATAGCCACTTCAAACAGCTTAACTTCAGTTGCACAATTATTAAGATGTAATAAATAGTGACAGTGTAGGGACTGCTATGCTTTTCCACGCCCACAGTTTATTTGTCTGCGATTTTGTCTTCAATTTGTCATCATTAATTTAGCAATTTCATTTTTTGAATTTTTCGGTTGTGAACTTGCTCACGTGTTTCTTTCATACAAACTCAGTAATTGGTCAAAATTTTAAAAATCAAGCATTTCAGTGCTAAATCAATTTTTCCGGCGTTTTCGCTGGGAGCCTAACGGTAGCTTTAAAAGAAGCAATTTTTTCACAAGCCGCCAGTAGAGTCAAGCTATTTTCGCCTGTCCACACAAATCTACGACTTTATTCACAAAATTTCAAACACACACACACACACACAGAATTTTGTAACATATTATATATATCTCCCTCTGGGACGCAGTCAAGTTCATGAACCAGAAGTCTATTAATTTCTCAAAACAACACATTTCTTAATTAATTGTATTCTATTCTAGCAGCAAACTCTATTCAACATAGAATTTCGAATTTTCAATCATAAATCAGAATACAGTTGAAGGGAAACAACATTTTTCCTTTATAATTACACTTCATTGCATGATTGTTTTGTATGTTATATTTCAATATATATTTATTTGTTGATCCACATATGGAATTTCGTTTTTTTTTCTTCATGTTAAATGTACAATAGATATCTGCGCTAAGAACACGCATCACAACAGTATGCGAGAACAGTGTAGTCTCGATGAATAGTAAATCTATCCAAAAATACGGCCATGTCATATTGAAACACCGGTTCACGCATGATCATCGAAGTTAAGCAACGTTAAGCCTGATCAATACTGTATGTGTGATGCGTGAGAATACCAGGTGCCGTATACTTGGATATGCGTTTGGTTCGGTAATGTTAATCGGAAGGTCGAGTTTCAATTCCCGCATGGGTCCGTTATAACCATTTACATAAAATCACTATTGGGAAATATATGAATCTTCCTCGTCTCCCTCACCAATTATGTGTTAATTAATAAGACATATCCTTAAACCGTTTTCATTTCAACCCAACCACCAAAAATTCTTACAGTCAGTAAAATATTTTCTGGAATAAATAACAATTTTTTTGAGAAGCCGTAAAAATAAAAGCAATCAGTCCTAACTCCCTCCATCGGTTATTTTTGTGCACGCTGCATGTCATATAAACAAGTAGGAGGCATTAATTCCGGAGCGACATTTCGTAATTAAACATTCATTTTTAAAGCTGCATAGCGGTCTTGAAATAATTAATGTTCAACATCCGTTGCTTCGATAGGCGTTCTCATATACAAAGACACATTCGCGTAATGATGCTTGCGAGATCATTCCCGGTTTTTCTTTTTCTTTGCCCCCCCCCCCATCGCCGCTGAACGTTCTATCAGAGCAGTGATCTAATTTTGGGAGTTGGATCAATAAACTCTCATTAGGTTCTGCGCATTTTCGATTCGTTTTGCAGTTGGATTCGTGAAATAAAATAAAGATTAAAGATTACGAACGTAAGTTTTGTTTTGAATCGGTAAATGGTTTATAAATCTATTTCTTGATCGCAGAAGCTCAAGTCAATGCAATAGTGTATAAACGTGTCGAATAAACGGAAAGATTTGTCTTTTTTTTTTATTCGTTTCCATTGATTTCAATACTTAATGCTCGCTCATTTAATCAAGAGTTATATCCCATGTATATTCGGTGGCACACACCACATATCCGGAGAACTCTCGCACATATCTTCCTGCGTGTCTTTTTCTGTGATTGCACGAGTGTATCTGTGAGTTTAATAAAATAAAAAAAAATTCTATTATGTGGAATCGTCTATTGAATGTTCGTATTTAGTTAGTTATGGAGGGTAACTCAGTACAAAAGAAAGTTAAAATCCTATTTTTCCATCTGATTGATTTGTTTTTTACGGCTTATCCTCCTTTTGCGGGTTATTTAAAGCCAGGAAATATTTTTAGATTGGAAGATTTTGTTTTGAGATTTTAATGATTTAGTGATACAAGTCTTACGTAATAACACCTAGCTGGGGAGGAGAAAAGTTGGATTAATACCTTTTGCAAGGCTATTTGCACGTATGTGAATATAACGAATGCAACATGAATTTGAACTCGGCTCTACGATTAACAATTCTGAGCCATTATACATTACACCACCTGCACATCCAAGTTTTCAGCACTGATGTTCCAGTCGTTTAAAGGAAGTATATTCATTATTCCTTCTAAATATTCATTAACCTTTTCACCACCTGCACACCCAAGCTTACAGTAACTGGTATTCCTGATTCGGGTCTATTTGGCTTTATAACCGCCTCTGTTCTTGATCATTTTCAAAAATTGAACCAATGATCTTATTCTTGCATCCGACAATTCTTTCGAACAGATGGTCGCACAAGCATAATTCGAATATCCATTTACATCACAACCCATAGCTGCTTTACGGAATTAAGATCCACTGAGTGTGAAGGTCAAATAAAAAAAAAAGAAAAGTTATTGTGTTTCAATAGTGTATTCGTCTGTTTATAAATCCCATGTATCTTCTGGACGTAGAAGATCATAGTTCTTCACAGATGACTTTTCCATATAAACAGCGAATTATTATACATTTGTATCTCGTGGTGTATTTTTATATCGTGGTGTACCTCCCTGTTGGTTTTTTTTACGGTTTCGAAATCAAAGTTTATTTTCCCTTAGACTGCATACCAACCAAGATTAACGAGTCCAGTCTATTTATCCCATTGTGTGAGAAGAGGTATCCGCAAATTGTAAGTCAATGTGTCGGCCGGAATTTGATCTCAGCTACTTGATCCCATTTTTTGTGCCGATTGCAGCTAGGCGAACAACACATGCATTTGTCTACTTGAGGTGATAAAAAAACAACTGGTTACATTCGAAGTCGTATGCTCTGGTTCACAAACATATAGTTATTATTTAATAAAATTAAATTATAACTATGTGCACAAATACTGGATGTTCGTACCGTGAGTAACAGAATATCCAGCCGCTTAGAGTCCTGAAGCTGTCTCCCTGAAAGAATGCAAGATGCTAAGTCACAAAATAGGTAATGTATTTAAAATGGGCTGAAGTTATCCTGCTTTTATTTTTAAATTTATATCATTGATTATCATGTGTGTTCTCCAATTTATATTAATGTATGCCTGTGTGTTTGTGCGTTTGTGTTTCCAAGCACCCCCTCCGCTCCCACTGGTCCGATTTCAATGATTCATAGATCATTCAAAAGCGCTAGAAAAGGGAGACGCAGGGAACGATTTTCGTTGAGCTCAGATTCTATTTTCCTGTCTTTACACTATATTAATCTTATCTTATAAATTGTCACCTGTTCTGTCATCCCCAAAATAAAACAAATATGTTTGTACGGAAAATAAGGATCTACATTCAACAAATCTTCTTTAAATTAAGTGGCAACAGAGAACTATAGTTGAACTTACAAAAGGTAAGCTTAAACATTAATTTAATGCTTAAATGCAGCGAGGAGATTTTAGTTCTTTTGTAGTATATTGATTCCTATCATATCTCGTCCTCCCTATCTGTTGTGATGATGGCCAAAGAATATATATGTATATATAGTAATTAGTAGGAGGATTTGATAATTATATTTAATTAATTCATCGAGTCTGATAGAAACCTGAACAGAGGCCCATTTGGAACAGTTGGTATGATGTTCGCTTGACAACCTAACTGTCAGTGTGTCAATTCTCGGTAGTGGATGCGTACTGCTGATGAGTTCCAAATATAGGACGAAACGGCCGTCCCGTGGTTTCTGCATTCTGTTGAGGTTTCTCAAGAGACTCGATGAAATATATATATAATTATTTATTTAAAAATATGATTCCATCGCTACGTAATATTTCTCTTATGTAGCGATGGAATCATATTTCTAAATAAATAATTATATTTATGCTCTACTTTTGAATCGAGCACTATTTTTTTTTTAAATAGTAACAAAAAAACATTGGATTATTTACCTAACGAGGTCTTTCCTATTTTCTATATATTTTACACACACACACACACACACACACATATATATATATATATATATATGCGCTCGGGCTCTGTGTGTGTGTGTGTGTGTGTGTGTGTGTGTGTGTGTGTGTGCTCCCGCGCGTGCGTGTAACTGTGTGTGTATGTGTATTGGGTATTCGATGAAAACAATAGGTGGGTAGCATTGATGTCTTCGGAGGTGGTCAGTCTACTAATATACAGTTTTTGGTACTTCAGAACCTGTTAGGATGGTATGATTGTTAATGTTATCACTGTGAAAGTTGATCCTAAGACAGTTTCTGTAGTGTGAGTTGGCTGACAGAAAAGAAAATGCCAAACTGAAAGTGAGGTTTAATGATTGCACGGGGAACAGATTTTAGAAGGAAAACAACATGCAAAAGGAATTTAAAAATCTCGCCCTAGATGCTGGAGGAAATGAATAAGATGGGAAAAATTAAATCAAGTCGTATTGAAAATGAAAAACGGAAGAGACGAGATCGTAAGATTCTTGATGCGATTCTCCACATGAATGTTGCCTACTGTTTGATGTCATGTCTCAAAATAATCCAAAACACTGCGCACCCACGCATACACTGAAGCCATTCAGTTCAACTCATGCTTTGATAATATGTGCAAAAAAAACGCCTTAGTTGTTTGTTTAAAGTTTAGTTGTTTGTTGAAAGTTTAGCGTAATATTAATATATCAAAACGTCTAATCTTTTCACATCTGCGCAAGTGAATGTAAGACCCTAGCAGAACTTGAAAAATCACATCTACCTATATGAAAGAATAACTGAAGCGACGACATTAATCGTAGACTAATTTCAGCCAACATATGTATATACAGGGGTTGAACAAAATAATCGAAACACGTATTAAATTCAAAGGAAATTTATTTAATATAGAGTTGGTCCTCATTTAGCCCCACAGACAGCTTGAATACATCTAGGAATGGAATCATACAACTTCCTGACTTCATCCAGAGGAATTTTCAGTCATTCTTCAATTAACACCTTCTCCTGCTCTTTACGACACGACGGTGGAAGATAGCGGCTCCTAACTTGTTTCTCCAAAATCCACCACAAATGTTCAATAATATTGATATCTTGAGATTGGGGAGGAAACTCCATGTGTTCTAGCTCACTTTCATGCTCTCCATACCAATTCTTAACCACTCGAGCGGTATGTATTGGAGAATTATCGTCTTCGAAGATGCAGTCGCCATCAGGGAATAAAGTTTTGGCCATTGGATGAACATGATCTCCCAAAATGTTCAGGTAATCTTTGCTGTTGATTCTACCATGCAGCGATTGGACTGAGAGATTTCCATGATATGGCCGCCCAAACTATCACTGATCCACCTTCATGCTTCACTGGTGGAAGAAAGCAATTAGGGTTGTAAGCTTCTTTGGGCTGCCTCCACACATAAATTCGCCCTGTAGTTGGGAAAAGAGAAAAACTAGACTTGTTTGAGAATATGACTTGCTTCCATTGGTCTGCAGTCCAGGCATTGTGATCTCTGCATCACTTCAAACTTTTTGAATGTTTCGAGTGGAGAGAAGAGGTTTCCTCAGAGCGGCTCTTCCATGATATGCAGCTTTATGGAGCTCACGGTGAACAGTTTTAGTATATGGTTATTCAACTCAGCAGTGATTTTGGCCGCCTTTGTCCGATGATTTTTTGCAACATTGCGTTTCAATGTACGTCAGTCCCTGTCATTTAATTTGCAAGTCCGGCCTGAATTGCTACGGTTGCTAGCTCGAATTGCATAAGTGTTCTTGATATGGTAGCTCTTGAAAAACCAAACAGTTCAGCAAACTTAGTGATCCAGGCTCCTGTCATGCGAGCTCCAACAATTTGCTTTTCTTCGAACTCGGAGAGGACACGCACTTAGCTTAAATTTTACTAAATTCTAAAAATAAATAAGACAAAGATAGTAAATTAGATAAATAAATGTATTTACAATAGATATAACCTGCAATTACGAAGTTTTAGTTAAACCCCATAAATACATATACACCCCCCATCTATTTTGATGTGTAACAGCCCAAAAGTTAAGTTTAGAAGTGAACTAATGGGTAACACAGAAAAAAATGGTTTGACTGCGGTGGTACATATTTGAGTTGAAGACATTCGTTTCAGAAGAAGAGATGAGGAAGAAATGGAGGCTATCGGGCCAAGAACTCAACAGGTTTGATTTCAAAGTATTTTTCTTTTCCTGGAATGGCAGCCACTCATAAAAATAGTGGACAATCAGCGTTATTGGCAACATTCATGGCAGGAAAAAATGGAACACACTCGACAGTAATTAAAACGTGGTTCAAAGATTTCATTTACACTGATCACCATCACCTTATCCACCCATGAAAATGCAGCGTGCACAAGAAGGAATCGTATTCGATGAGTAAGTCGTAAGCTCAACTGGAAGAATTTAATCCCCAAAAGCTGCTGCTTTCTGGAAGAGAATCAGGACTGGACGTTTTCTTTAACACTACACTCTTGAACTCTTGAAGTCTAAAGGTTGTTATGTCCCAGTGCCTTGTACCACTGTGATAGTCCAAGGTAGAACCAATAAAGAAGAACTCGAACACAGGTATGGAATAACACAGGTATATTACAAACAAGAATATATACAGAAAAGTAGAAGTGTTAGTATGAACAATCAGGTTTAGTAGAGAGAACAATGTAGTCTCGACCAGCATCACTATTCCAATGTCTTGCAGTAATTGTCTGAACGCGACTCTGTTTCGGACTGCCTCTGACTCGACTCTTGACTCGAACTACTGACTCGACTTGAACTACTGACTGCACTTGAACTACTGACTCCACTTGAAAGACTGACGATATTCAGTCACCGACCACGAGGGCGTCATGTGGCACAAAGCCGGTTTAACGTGCGATCTCCGAGCCCGTGGGCTCGGCCAAATATATGCCCATTGAACCCGTATAACCGGGTTCAGGGTCGGTTTACCTCCCCGAAAGAGAATCCGCCCTTCGGCGTAGCCTCTTTCGTGTTCCTCCACGCACGAAGGCAGAGACTTCAACCGGTCAGCCGGACAAGACTTGAACGACTGACTATATTTAGTCACCACCACCCACGTGGGCATCATGTGGCACAAGACCGATTTAACGTGGGATCTCGGAGCCCGTAGGCTCGGCCAAAAATATGCCCATTGAACCCGTATAAACGGGTTCAGGGCCGGTTTTAACTCCCCGAAGGAGACTCCGCCCTTCGGCGTAGCCTCCTTCGGGTCCCTCCCGCCCGTAGGAAGAGAGTTGAACCGAACAGTCGCTCAGAAAATGAACGACTGACGATATTCAGTCACCCCCCCACGAGGGTGTAATGTGGCACAAAGGCCTTTTTAACGTGGATGCCCGAGCCATTAGGCTCGGCCAAAAAATAGCCCATTTGAACCCGCATAAACGGGTTCAGGGGCCGAGCGCACCTTCCCCTGAAGGAGACTCCGCCCTTCGGCGTAGCCTCCTTCGGGTTCCTCCCGCCCGTAGGAAGAGAATTTAACCGAACACTCGCTCAGAAAGTGAGCGACTGACGATATTGACGATATTGAGACCACCCCACGAGGGTGTCATGTGGCACAAGGCCTTTTTAACGTGGCATTCCCGGAGCCATTAGGCTCGGCCAAAAAATAGCCCATTTGAACCCGTATAAACGTGTTCAGGGCCGGTTTTACCTCCCCGAAGGAGACTCCGCCCTTCGGCGTAACCTCCTTCGGGTTCCTCCCGCCCGTAGGAAGAGACTTCAAACCCAGCAGTCTGTTCAAAAGTGAACGACTGACTGACGATATTCAGTCACCCCCACCCACGAGGGTGTCATGTGGCACAAGGCCTTTTTAATGTGGGCATTCCCGAGCCATTAGGCTCGGCCAAAATAGCCCATTGAACCCGTATAAACGGGTTCTGGGCCGAGTTTTACCTCCCCGAAGGAGACTCCGCCCTTCGGCGTAGCCTCCTTCGGGTTCCTCCCGCCCGTAGGAAGAGAGTTAAACCGTGCAGTCGCTCAGAAAGTGAACGACTGACGATATTCAGTCACCCCCACGAGGGTGTCGCGTGTCGCAAGGCCTTTTTAACGTGGGCATTCTCGAGCCATTAGGCTCGGCCAAAAATAGCCCATTTGAACCCGTATAAACGGGTTCAGGGCCGGTTTTACCTCCCCGAAGGAGACTCCGCCCTTCGGCGTAGCCTCCTTCGGGTTCCTCCCGCCCGGAGGAAGAGTGTTAAACCGTGCAGTCGGTTCAAAAGTGAACGACTGACGATATTCAGTCACCCCCCCCACGAGGGTGTCATGTGGCACAAGGCCTTTTTAACGTGGGCAATTCCCAAGCCATTAGGCTCGGCCAAAAAATAGCCCCATTTGAACCCGTATAAACGGGTTCTGGGCCGGGAGCTTACTCTCCCGAAGGAGACTCCGCCCTTCGGCGTAGCCTCCTTCGGGTTCCTCCCGCCAGTAGGAAGAGAGTTCAAACCAAGCAGTCTGTTCAAAAGTGAACGACTGACAATATTCAGTCACCCCCCCACGAGGGTGTCATGTGGCACAAGGCCTTTTTAACGTGGGCATTCCCGAGCCATTAGGCTCGGCCAAAAATAGCTCCATTTGAACCCGTATGAACGGGTTCAGGGCCGGTTTTACCTCCCCGAAGGAGACTCCGCCCTTCGGCGTAGCCTCCTTCGGGTTCCTCCCGCCCGTAGGAAGAGAGTTTAACCGAACACTCGCTCAGAAAGTGAGCGAGTGACTTCTTGCCTACTCCTGAGGCGCAGTATTTATTAAGTATGGAATAGCCCATTATTATTATTATTATGGGTAAGATCCCATAACAAAGGTTAATCATCATCTTTCCCACATGATCCCATGAACTGCATTTGTTGCCTTTTCTCATACAACACCGCCCAATAACCCTCTACATCGAGTTGTTCTTTTTCATTTTATTAGGTTAAGAATAGTATTTGAACATTACATAACAGTCACTTTATTATTTATACTCTTCCAGCATACACGATCCCGCGTATGCGGTGTCTACGGGCAACTTTTGTCCGAGGCCATGGGCTTGGAAATCCCCTACATTAAATTTGGCCTTGTGCCGCATCCTACCGCGTGGGGAGGCGGGTCAATAGTGTAATATGCGGTCTACGTAATCCACCACTAGCAGTGGTGTACTTACTTCACGACGCTGGCGAGTATTGTATTTGTTTTATTTCCAACCACCATTTGGATTATTCCTCATTCAGTAACCTTTTCTAGGTTACAACAATTTAGAGGACGTTTCCCCGATCACTACAAGCCTGTTCAAGTTCAGAGTTAACCATTAGCTCCCCCTCCTCTCCGTATAAAATACCTTCTATCTCGAGTGACATCTGGGTTTTGTACAGGCAGAAGCTTACTGTAAAAAAAAAAATTACAGTTGTAATGGTTAGTTTTGTTATATTAATCGCCTAACTGATTGTTCAATATATTTCACTTTCATTAGAATCGGGTTACTTAGGTGACACTATGAATACGTCATTAAACATGTCTATCCGGTAATATAGTGATGTTGAATATTTCGTATGTAAATTCAGTAATGTTATCAATCGCTAAATTATATAATACGGTCAACATCATTGTCAATTTTCCTGTTGCTTAATTATTTATCAGCTTGTCTTTTACTGTCTTCCGATTTCGCTTTCATGAAGATGTTCATGCTTTTTCCGCATTCAAATAATTGCAATATATGTGAGAAACTTATGAAGAGAAGTTTCCAAATATCTTCAGACAATAAGTTTAGCAAAGTTTAATATATTTTTCTTGAAAAATTGTTGGTGAATTATAGAGTAAAATTGTTTGAAATAAAAAATATTCAGCAAATATTCTTATAGCTAATGTAATATAAAGGCTCAAGCAAAAGATTTCAGGTTAAATGTCAGATATATCTTTGAAGAATGTAAAATAAAACTTTGTAACAGAATAGCGATGTATCAAATTCGGTGACAGTTTGAAAGTCAAAATCTTTTAATGGAAAATACATTGGTCGCAATATCAAAAGAAAGTAAACACGGTAATCTTAAACAAAACAACAATGTTTTTGGTTGGTATTCATTTGACATTCATTGAAAAGAGTGATTTCTATGAATCCAAAATATTTTAACAAAGGGAAAATAATATACACTTTATACAAATATATATATATATATATATATATATATATATATATATATATTCATAATAATTCATTATTAAACTTCTAAATAATAATAATCTATTAAATAATAGACACGAGTTAACGGTTTTTTGTAGGCATCATCAGATTTTTGGTTTGAATCATTAGTTAAAAAAAAAAAAAATTATAATAACTTGTTTAACAAATAGCCCTATCATCAGATTCATAGTAGGAATAATTAACTACAAACATGCATACAACATAACACCCTTCATAATCCATAGCCCAAATAAGTAGTTTAAATACCTTACATAATAGATAACCCTTTATAAGTCGTCAAAAAACAAACGTTACGAAAGTTTTTCTTGTTTTTTTTTATATGCACAATTCCCTTTCATAATAAAATAAAATAAAAAAATAAATAAATAAATCTCCATAGACAAACAAACTAGACGAAGGTTTATACATCTTCCGTTTCATTTTTGACACCCCCACCTTTCCCCGACTTGACACCTTGAAAGTATCTCTATACCGCTACTTATTATTAACACCCTACACTCGCCTACCCAATTTAAACAATTCGCCCTTGCTGTTAACATGGAGATTTTGATTTCAATTTTTAAAACAAGTAAATTTCAGATATACGTTATTCCAACAAAAATTTCGCTTGAAGATGGAATGGAGCCCATTTTAATTTAAACCCAATTTAATTTAAAGGATTATATTGAATTTTTCGGCTCTTGTTTTGAAACATGAGACCTCTTATGTAGCGATTTGGAATCATATTTTTAAATAAATAATTATATCTATGCTCTACTTTTGTATTGAGCACTATTTTTTAAAAATAATAACTAAAATACTAAGGGACTTTGGATTATTTACCTAACCGGTTCCTTCCTATTCTCTATATATTTTCTCATATATATATATATATATATATATATATATATATATATACTTTGTAGGATTTTCGGGTAGTGTGATAGCGGCTTAGAATGAGGTATCGATGAATCGTGTTCGAATTCCATTCGAATTATTTCCATTTCCTTTTGAAAAAACAACACTGGTATTAATAATTCATCTATTGTCCCCACAACTATACGTTAAATACCATAATAAACTCAGCTCTCTAAATAGTCTAGGAGAGTGATAAATATGAATTCAAGACCGTATATAGCGTTGGGATGAACACGCTAAATGGTAATGAATATTATTATGAAGTTTGAAATTAACTTTCGCCTGGGGCTGTAACTAAGTTGAGGTCAGCTGGTAAAATATAAATTCGGAATATTCTTCGTCTTTTATGTAGCATGCCTTTTCCAGATGTGAGTGATCATGGCACTCCTCAACTTACACGATTCTTATTACTTTTGACACTTTACCATCATTCTTATTGAAAACGCAATCCATACAAACTAACTCATTACGAAGGCTACATGCTGGTTCCTGCGTATATTTTTGTTTTGTCTTCGCTGTTATGTAGGTAATAGATAATCCATACGCACTTTCCTCCTTATGTGTCTCTAAAACTTCCTTATTTTCTCTGACCCATCGGTTAGGGTGGTAGAATGAGCCGACTGCTCCTCTGCCGAGGAGAAAACTTGCCTAAACCAATAGTTCTGGATATGACGATAAGATACATCCAGCAGTAAGGTCTCTGTTCGAGAGGTTGGATGTTTTGAAAAGCGTAGACCCACAAAGTAATTACTGTTGTTCCAAGATCTACCCTAACCCGGGTGGTACCACATCATATGGACCCAGCTGTAGGCAAAAAGTGAAACTTTAAACAATAATCAAAACTAGGAAAGTATAAAAATATTTTTTATAGTTAAAACATAAGAAATATGTTTTCATTAAAAATAATACCAACAACAAATTTAGTAGTGAAATTACCTGCAATACATTTTTATTAAAACAAATTATCAGCAATATATTTTATCTAAAATTATATATATATATATATACATATATATATATATAATACGTTTAGTCTGACGATATAATATATATTTGCTTTCAAAATATCTGTAGCTGAAGCCATAAGATTGTATTAAAAATATTTTGATTCCGGTATTAAATGACCCATAGAGGTTGATATGTTGCGAAACGAAATCACCCAAACCACACTTTTCAACGTATTGTTAACAGTCACAGGCAGAACAATTTCTATGTCGATTAAATTCTTTTCTACATCTAAGAGAAGACTGTTCAAATTTTGTTGATATGTTTGTTCCTGGACGGGATAAAGGAGTAATTTTCATTTGCCTTCTCCACGTTGAATTTATCGAGACACCAGCGTTGGATATTTATTTTCATCCGTTACTTTGTAGGTATTGTTATCTTTAATACAGTTTACTAAAACCATAATCAGCCATAATGATGTAGTCAGCAAGAACCCAACAAAAATATTCTTTGCATCCTTATTCCAAAAATTTTAGAGGCATTCCGCCATATATAGCAATCAATATATGTTCTCAGATTGGCGCAAATTAGGATTTAACTGGATAAAGTTTGATTCTTAGTCTGCAGTGACGGAAGTATATGGTTCAAAAATGAATCTACTAGTTCAGAATACATTCTGAACCAATAGATTCATTTTTTAATTTATTATATTATATTATATTATATTATATTATATTATATATGTGTGTGTGTATTTCTGTATATATATATATATATATATATATATATATATATATATATATATATATATATATATATATTTTTTTTACATTGTCAAAGTTGAAGTTGAAGTATAATTTAGCGCACTTTGCGCCCTATAATGACCTCTCACCTCTATCTCAAGGGTTTATGCTGCTATTCAAATCAGAATAGTGCAATGGCTTCCGGGTTTCTTATGGACCACGGCTGTTGAGACTAATCGTCCCTCCTCTCGGAGTTTGAAGTGGTAACACCGCGGTAGGGAATAGTTGGATTCATACCTTTGGAAAGAGCATTAGTTTTGGAATTAATAAAAAAAATTCGCTTGAAGATGGAACAAAGCTTGGTACTTTTATTCAATTTAATTCAAATGATTATATTGAATTTTTCGGCTCTTGTTTTGAAACATGAAAACTCTTATGTAGCGATGGAATCATATTTTTATATAAATAATTATATTTAGGCTCTACTCTAGTATCGAGCACTGTTTTTTTTAAATAATAACAAAATACTAAAGAAATTTGTGTTATTTACCTAACGAGTTCTTTCCTATTTTCTATATATTTTCATATATATATATATATATATATATATATATATATATATATATATATATATATATAATTTTTATTTAAAAATATGATTCCAAATCGCGACATAAGAAGTCCCATGTTTCAAAACAAGAGCCGATAACTTCAATATAATTATTTAAATTAAATTGAGTTAAAATAAGCTCTGTTCCATCTTCAAGCGAAATTTTTTTTGGAATAACGTGTTTCTGAAATTTACGTGTTTTAAAAATTGAAATCAAAATTTCCATGGCAACAGCTAGGGCGAATTGTTTAAGTTGGGTAGGCGGGCGTTGGGTGTTAATAATAAGTATCAGTATATAATTACTTTCGTAGATGTCAAGTCAGGGAAAGGTGGGGGTGTCTAAATTTGAAACGAAAGATGTATTAACCCTCGTCTAGTTTGCATGTCTATGGAGATTTATTTATTTATACTTTTGACTATTTACCTAACCAGTTCCTTCCTATTTTCTATATATTTTCACACACACACACACACACACACACACACACACACACACACACACATATATATATATATATATATATATATATATATATATATATATATATAAGTTGTCGAAAGGAATCTTCGATTTTTAGTGAAGTTTAGTAACTCCTATTGATCCTATAAATTATATGTGATTATTGAATGTAGGCGTTTAACAAAATGGCGTTTCTAATTACCAACGTTTTCTGACTCTTACCCAGAGAGAATATCAGTTAGACTCGATATAAAAAAATGTCGAAGCAACTGTAGAGTTGAGCATTTGTTTAGAGAATGCATTCGGTTACATTTCCTTCTCAATAAAGTAAGAATTTGCTAAAAAGCATTGCAAATTTCAGTTGTTAATTGGCTCATTGAACGTGCAAAGTGGAAAAATAAAAAAAAACAAGCAACGAAGAACCCTTGCGTTTGTGTTAATCAATTCGCAAAACAATGATCATTCGGAGAGCAGTCACGACATTTTGAAAATGCAGAAATGAAACAAAATAGACGAAATCAACATGAACATGAAGAAAACGTCAATAAAAAAGCAAGAAACTGGGAATAAAAAAAAAGGGTAAGAAAGACAAATTTACGCTATTGATTCTAATTTGAACCGAATTAATTCAACGAATCAATTTCTCCTTTTACCGGAAGTCATCATCTCGACCCGGATACTACGTTTGAATCCCATTCCATTTGAAATTTCTTTCTATTAAAACACGTTCACAGTTATTCCAATAACATGTTTTATCCTATGTGTAACGAATAACAGCAATGCAACTCCAATTAGGTTTTACGAAATAGCACGCATACAATTCGTTCTGCGATTGTACGCCGACCGGAAAGTACTACGTCACTAACGATTTTGACATATTTTAAGAAAGTGTCTGAGAGCAGAAGAGAGGATATTAGAAATTTTGCAGCATTGACAGTTAAAAATAATATTTTCAAAACGCTACTTGGTCGGGATATTTGATTCATTTGTTCAGCGCTTCCAGAAATAAGGTCTTGGAGATGATTCATTTATTCAAGTTCTCTCTTCATTTTTCTAAGAAACAGTCTTTCTCAGATTTTTTATTTTAATTTGCTTATCTCATCTTTTATCCACTCAGAAACAATACAATATATTATTATTTCTACTATTATTATTTTCTTTGATCTTTCGTACAGACATTTTCTTCTAGGTACCAACCAGAGACGTAAGGTCAGAAAGGCCATCATGATATATTTCACTGAGGTATTTTGTGAAAACAACAATCCCTAAGTTCATGCGCATTTTGCATGGATAAAGTCCTTCGCAATACGTGAGCTGTACTTGTGAGTACAATTGCTAATATTTCTTTAAGGCTGGGGAAAAAGGATGCGTGTGTCCCCCCCCACCCCAGAGAAGACACATCCTTGTCGTATGCCCCTTTCTTTTTTGGGTTGCTTACTCAATTCGTTTCATAACCGTATACAGGAGTACTACAGTACAATTTCTGGATTATGTTACCATCCTTTCCGAATAGATCTCGTTATCCGAACAGTTCAAGTAGACATTTGTACTGTACTTAAGGAATGATTTTGCGTAATCTTTATGTCCTAAGTGTTCACTTTTCTGCATTTGTATTGCTCTCTCTGATTTCATTATATTAATTGACTGTATCCTGCGAGAAAATCTTTCTGTCCGAAATATATTTTACGTATTTCTACATAGTCTACTATTCGTTCATTCTTTGAATACTGCTGACGCATATATGGTACCCCGGGTATATATTTAGAGATTCTTGATAAGATCTAACGAATTAGCAATATTATTGGTCCTGATCTGGCATCTCGATTTCAGTCACATCCCACCGCCGTAATGGAGCCTCCCCTCCGCTGTTCTTATTCTGTAAATAAATTCGTGGTAATTGTTCGGGTAAAGTATCCGCTATGTTTCCTAGAGTTAAAGAATTTAACGCAAGAACAATAACAATAGGCATATATTACCCAGCGCAAATTTCTCGATTTTAATTACAATATTCAGTACCTGATTTTCTTACCTAAATAATATGTGTTTCACTTCCTATTAATGTTAAATCAAAGTACAAATTTTGAAGTGCCTGCATGTAAAATATTTCAAATAAAGATTGTTATGGGGTCCACCCTTTTTTCATACAAGCGGACTCGTCCAGTGTGTACTTGTACTGCTGCCGGTGAATACCCGGAGAGTGATACAGTGAGAGTGTGAGGTAACCGCTTTGTAGGAGTCACAGTTGCGAGCACGTAGACTCAGAAGGAAGTCATACTTCTATACTGAATTTCCCAGACTGTATATATATATATTATTATTGCTACTAACCGCATTTCTGGATCTACTAACCGTATTACCAATTGTATTATTACGTCAATACATTTATTTGCTATATTTCATTCCTGCGTTTGTCATTCATTTGAGATCGGATTTCGTCCCCGAATCCACAACAAAGATTTATACTTAATATTTTTTTTTTATATTTTCAAAATCGGGTATGTGATACCCATGGTTAGTAGTGGTGTAACTTTAATTGATGGTTAGTGTTCTTGGGTTAAGCGCGTTACTAGATTGTCAATAATATTTAATCAATTTACAGTTGAATTGTCTAGCACGAACCGTAAGATCTATTCCAAGTTTCTTTTCTCACCCTCTCGCTAGTGAAAGTCTCTTCCAGCTCCCTGTTTTCCCGCCTACTTCACATTTCAAAAGGTTTAGTGCAATGTCAGACGTTATCTACTGTCTTCTCGAGTTCTCTTGTTATATTGTTCTCGCTCCTTAATAATCTTTCTCTTTTTTTATCATTCTTCCACGCACACTAACCCTGTGTGTTTTAGTGGCGTCACTGTCTTCATTTGGGTTAAATAATTAAAAAAATAAATAAATAAACATCGCGTATCTTGTTAAGGTATCCTTGACAGCGTTGGCTCGTTTTCCTCTAATTCTGCTTCGCGCTCTGTTCATCAAGATTTGAATCATTAGATTTGATTATCTGATGGAGCTTGAATTAATTTTTCTTTGCTTTCTTGAGTAAAGATACGAAGGTAGATCTGCTGAGGTTCACCGGTACGTTGCTACAGTCGTATATTTCGTTTATCGTCCATGGCTGTGAGCATTTTTATTACGATTCCTTCTGGTCTTACTCCTTTTTCGCTGTTCACCTAGTCTAGTGTCGATCTTATTTTAGATTTTAATGTTGCATAGAGCCCTCGTTCTTGAGGTCTCCTTGTTGACGGTCTTGAGGCGATCATAATAAATATTTTTCTCCTTCTTCACTCGGCCGGGTGATTGCTAGTAAAAATGAGAACTTCATCAAAAAAGATTTTAAACTTATCTGTTTTATTAAACACGTCAACATGAACATTTTTAACTAGCCAGTGCGGTCACTCTATCACCCCCACTGGGGTGAAAGTTCCCCGAAACACGAAATAACCACGTCTACTGTTTATGACGTGCAAAAACTTAACTCCCCAAAATAACTTTCTATCTCTCTAGCATTCCCACGTTCGGATGAGCCAACCAAAATCAACATCACTATTTCATCTACCATCTCACTTTAAAGGACAACCTAAGAAGATCTGAGCCAAAATACAGTACCATTAAATAAATAACAACCTGAAACTATTATTTAACATTAATATCTTCAGCCATTTTATATTCTTTCGTGTTGTAGATTTCTCTCATTCATTATGAAATAGTTCTCTTCTGTATTCGCTTTATCATTAGTGCATTTTTTCTTACGATGGTTATATTGACTATATACTCGATAGTAGATAGACCATACTACACTCCCGCCCACTCTGGTATATCAGATCAGATAAAAAATGGAGTATTGCAGCAATACTTGATCTGGAGCTGCTAAATCTTATTTTACAAAGCTTGAATGCGTTCAAAAGTATATGCGCAGCTATTTATTGGCGATTAACTATCCCCCTCCCCTTCAAGACTTTCTGAATGATGAAACTTTACAAGCCTATTTCTATTGTATTTATATTTTCATTCAAAATGCTCTGACACGAAGGCCTCAAAGTCACAGAATATCCGGTTGATAAATTCCCACAAGATCTTGACAGGATCAATATCGATCAACTACTATTCTAGCACGTGGAGGTATCGTTTCTTGTCAACTTCTTGTCCATACTGCGTATATAAGCACCAATGCAGATTAAAGGTTTCTTTATAGCCATTATTATCATTATTATTATTGTTATTGTTAATCGTATTATTGTTTGCTCAAATTTAATCCATAATTTCAAAATTTAAGTCCTGGTTGGGTTAAGTCTATTATTTAAAATTTTCCTTTTGTTGACAGCTACTTAGTTTCTAAATGACCAGCGACATTGACGATCTTTGTACAATTCCTTTCTTTCTTTAAGTCAATGATTTCCACACGTTCTGTGTGGATGTCTTTATCTGTCTCTTTTTTTGTGGTGAACGGCAGTCTTTATCTACATTGTAATATCCAAATACATTGCGTGAGAAGGTAGCAACATGCAGAACAGCCAGTCCATTTGATCCAACATCTTTCTTCAGAGTCCCTCGTTGTCATCGACTTCTACTTTCATACGAGCAAGGAGATTACGTATTTTCTGAACTAGCGCTACCGATGTGGTCGACGTGGATTCGGTGACGGCAATGAGGACAGGTATTTGTTCAACGAGGAACACGTGAAAATTACGCTGAAACAACTGTTCCTAGACGATTACCGAAGTTAAGAAACATCGAGCCTGGTGAGTACCTACATGGGGAACCACTTGGGAATACCAGATGTTTTAAGCTTGGATATGCGGTTGGTGTGATGGATAATAGTCCAGAATTGTTAATCGGAGTGCTGAGTTCCAATTCCCCTTTGGATTCGATATATTCACTTACGCACAAATACGCTTGGTAAATGCATGAATCCTTTTCTCCCCCAGCTATGGGTCAATTAGAAAAACTTATATTAATAAAGCATTATTATCTAAAAGAAAATTCTTACCATATAAAACATATATTCTGGCTTTAAAAGACATGCAAAAGGCTGATAAATCGTAGAAATCTAATCCAGAAATCAAGGGATATTTTCAATGAGGATGGTACACATCTGCCCTGTTCCTTCGCTCTTTTCTTTGATATAATACATTTTCTGTATATCGATGTAGAATAACAATAGAACAACAACACGGCGTAAGGGTCCCAGCTAGCGTCCAGCTGACCGACAAAAATAAAGCAGGTTGTAACTCAATACAAACCCCGCAAACTAACTGGAATCAAGCTGGTATACCTCCACTCATGTACCAGCAGTCAATCACAGCCCAATCAATGGACTATCCCACAATGAGATGCTCCATAGCACCATAAATAGCTCTCTTTCTCTTTCTGAGCGTTTGTCTTGACAACGTGATTGTTCTACATCGAAACAAAGTATGTTCTCCCATATGCGCTGACTTTGTAGTAATTCATAATTATACTCAGTATTAAGCAAGTCAAGCTTTTATAGCAGAGCCCACACTTGATTAACAATTTTTATGTTACGAATATGCTAGTGAAACACTTCTTACCTGATCAAATATTGGTGCAAGTGTTTTAGCAGCAGGTCGTGCAACTACCATAGGATAATATCAGAAGATTCTGAACAATGAGACTGCCTTTCCATCGTATCAAATATGTTCCTTAAATCATTGAATTCTATAAATTTGGTGAAACCTTCATATGCCTAAAACTACAACTCAAGTAGAAAAGCTGAGTACTTTGTCTGTAGAAAGTAATCATTGTTATCATGGAAATGACATACTCTGGAGGGATTTATTTGGTTTTGAAAAATTTAAGGTACTTGGTACGCAACAAAATAGCTTTTTGAGATGGAAGTGCCTAGATCTTCCCATCAGAGCTTCACCAATCGATCAGAATACATTCACCCGTATTTTTGCTTTTTTTTCACGTTGTCATCATTTTCCCAAGGTCACGACTCATGCATACGATGTTGTCTCTCTTTTTTAGAGAAAAAGTTATCTTTATCGGTTCTGACAACCCTCTTTTTTTAATACATAATCTACATTTATATGATGCATACCCATTGAAGACACATCAATCTAAGGATATTGAGTACGATAGTTGCATACCATGGGCTGGTTCAGTGGGGGGGGGTCAAGTAAATAGCACGACCCGCAGTCACAAACGCAGCACATATCCTTGTATATCAGTTCGACATTTAATCGCCTTCGAGGTAGCCTCCTTTTGAATACACATACTTTATCCTGTGTCGTTTCTAGTGATGGAAATATTCCTAGCAATCTTTTTGCAGTATAGCGAGCAACTGTCTCGTCAATTCAATTGGATTTCCTCGGCGTCTTGAAACCCTGATTAAATTATCTACAGGTTGTACCTCAGTAGCCCTTCTGCTGGCCTCTACTTGCTGCACAGTTACCGTTGATTTCACGCATTTCTACAAACTATAATATATATATATATATATATATATATATATATATATATATATATATATATATGAAATGGACAAAGTCCAACAATTATTTTAAGACATTTTCATGCTTACACATTCTTTTTATAGATGCAAAAATTTAAGTAAATACTCTGTTTATAATAAACATAAAAATGTCATAAAATAATCACCGGACTTTGTCCATTTCATAATGTGTGGCGTCATTTGTTTACATTTGGATACGCATTGAGCAGATTGAATGTACGCGAGAAATTCATCGAAGATTGTAGTTTAAAAGCAGTAAAATCGACCTTGCTAACCGAACCATCCTCACGTTGGGCTATATGACGGTTTCTGTGAAAGTTTCTCGGACGTTCAGGTCGGTAAATGTTGTTAATACTGTTTATTATAAACAGAGCATTTACTTAAATATTTGTATCTATAAAAAGAATGTATACACATGAAAAATGTCTTAATATATATATATATATATATATATATATACACACGAGGAATGATAAAAAGTGTATATATATATATATATATATATATATATATATATATATACACGGAATGATAAAAAAATATCGAGGCCTTTAGTATGATAGTATAGAGCTAAAGAAAGTAGAGGGAAGGTGCTTGTCACAGTTTGACCTTGAACTCTGTATACTATGTTGCTTATTGCAGTGATTGGTACGATAATCTTTAGATTGTTGAAGGTCGTCTCAACAAACTAAAGGTATCATAAATAATATAGCTTGTGCAGCGAACATTAGCCTAGTACAATGTTCCCCAAATACGGTAAACACCATATTCTCCAGACCTCAGCACCTTGCAGCTTTTTTCCTCTTTCCGAAAATCAAATCCCACTTCAAATGAACAAGACTTCAAAACGCCGAGGAAATCGAATTTAATTGACGAGACAGTTGCTCGCTCTCCTACAAAAGGGGCGCTAGGAATATTTCCATCACTAGAAACGACTCTGAATAAAGTGTCTGTATTCATAAGGGGACTATTTCGAAGGCGATTAAATACCGAACTGATACGTTTTTTAGTTTTTCTTTTGTATCACCAGTCCCGACAATTTTTGATCAGATCTCGTATATACGCTTAGAATATACTTTATAAATAACTTATCTCTGGTTGAATTTTCTTCTACCTATTCTCGATAGACAATCAACACAGTAAAATTTGAGCGCCTAGCAGGCTGTGCCATTTTGTAAATGACTTAAGCTAGTTATCCGATCTTAAAAATTTGAACGCTATCAAATTAACTTCTTTTCCATAAATGCATCATTGAGCATGTCGATTTAAAAAAAAAACTAGATGCTTGCCGAGTTCAAAATCGGATCAAGTCTATTTCGTCCACGTCGGACTAATGACTTTGGTAAGTGTTATACCTGACATACCTATTCTATTATTAATAGACTCTCCCACACATAATAAGTAGTAGTAGTAGTAGCGGCGACAGTTCGGCTCAGTGGTGTTGAGCGAGTCAGTCGATATCGGACATTGAAGTACCAACCATCACAACTAGATTGCTGCGTCATTAACTATTATTTCCAAGTTCCTAACGTTTTGTACGTCGAACCTAATTTAGGACGACTTATTGAAATACAACCCTCCACTGTGAAAACTACTCTACAACAGTAAGCCACCAGTACATCTTCTAGTTATTTCAAAAAAAAAAAAAGCCAGAGTGATCTCCAGTTCATTGGGTCGAAGTTGTTCAAGGCGAAGGAAAACTGAATTGAAATGTTTACATATAATAGAGTAGCTGGTATTTAAGCTTTGATGTGTAACCACTTTAGATAAAGAAAATATGAAAAAAAATCTGCATCTAGAGGGACGGAATCCATCATGATATTTAACAATAGTCACGCATTGTTGCTTCGGCTGCATGGAATCTAATGCCCCTTAGGAAGATAATAATTTACAGACCTCCTGACCGTTATTGTGAATATCCTTGCTAAAGAGAAAACGTTCTTACAGCTCAAAGCAAGGAAATTAATACGTATATTTGACGCGAGCATCAACAAGGTTTTCTTCCATGTAAAACGCTAACACGCGACAAACCTAGTGTTTAAGTGGTAGCCCTTGTCGAGATGTGCTTAAAAAGGATTTATATCGACGCTACGCTTATTTTCTTCCCTTTCTGTATTGGTCTCCTTAATTCAAAATAGATTAAATTTATTCACCTCTTTTGTTCCTTTCAGCTTTTCAGAAATTTCTACCATTTGTAAAATTGCTTGCTTTCACCTCAAAGGTGAAAAAAAAACTTTTAAGAGGGCGTGTAAAAAGTTCAATCCATCATTGGTAAATTGCAATTGTCTTGAGATTCAGATGATAAATAGAGCACCAACAAGAATGTTGATTCGATTTAATTATAATCGACTGAGAAAAAAAACGTGACAAATTGCCGTTCTTTTGTTTTTTGTAATGATCCCCGATGACAAAGGATATGAAATAATGAATTGTTTCACTAGCTGTGTTTCGAAAATAACCGTTAGATTCGACTAAGAATACAAAATAATATTGTTACCAAAAAAACAGCAATTCCGATACAGTATATACTAGCAGAAACAGATACTATTGGTTCTTTTATTACTAAAATTACCACCAATAGTAAATTTCCTTGCCAAAAACAGTGGGGAGAATTAATGATGCGGAAAGGATTCGGGCGTTCGGGGAAATGGAAAAAAAAAACACTTATAATATATATGGGAATTAGGAGGAACTTGCTGAAAATTGCTTTGCAGAAGTGAAACTAAACTAATATTAAAGAAACTCATTATAAAATGACTGTAAAGATAATGGTTTATTTAAGCACGTCATTCGTCGTAAATAACTATGGGCTATTGAAATTTATAGATATTTTTATATAGATTGAAAAAAGCGCGGAAAAACTTGTTATAACAGCTCTTAAGCAGCTAGCTTTTTGATCGACCTTTATCAAAGTGGATCGTTGATCAGTTTAAAATGTTAAACGATAAAAAAGATCACCAATAAAAAAAGGAAGTACAACACTTTATTTTTCATCTCATGGAAAAAAAAGAAATCACAAGAAGAAGAAAAGGAGTAAATCATTGAATGATTTATTTTTTACAGCTTATCAACCTTTTGCAGGTTATTTAAAGGAAGAATATATTTTTTGATCGTAAAAACATTTTAGAAATGATGATTAATTACTGACACAAGTCCTACTAATTAACCCATATATAGGGGAAAGAGGTGAATTCATACCTTTCACAAGAGTATTTGCGGTGAAGTGAATATAATGAACAAGCCTGGAATTGGAACTTGGCTCTCCGATTTCCAATTATGACCCTTCATCCATTGCAACTTCCATGCTTACATCACTTGGATTCCCATGCGGTCACCCATCTACCTGCTGACCAGTCTCGATGTTACTTAACTTCTGTGATCGTACAAGAAAAAAAATCAGTGTTTCAACGTGATTTGGCCGTAAGTCATGAAGGAATATTTTTTTTCCTGCTTCTACAACTAATTGACGTCTAGAAATAAAGAGGTTCAGATGTCATACGTAGAATATTAAATATGTGGTATGAGAAAGTGTATCTGACTCACGTATTTTGCTTTCTATGAGATGACAGATAATGTCAACTTTTAAAACAGTTTTAGTTCTTTTTTATTCGTAATTATTTTTTAATATTTTTGCCGAGTTTAAGGTTTTTAAAGTTGTAATCGATCCTTATCGATACTGGTTGATGGAAAAACTGACCGTTTAACAGCAATTACACCATATTGTTAATTTTAAAATAACTCCTCTTTTTAAGTTTAGTACCATTAGAAAATCTGTTTTGCCTTTTAGCCAAATGACAGTTGGAGAAAAGAATGAGTACTAAAATAATTTTTAATATTCAGATGCAGTCAACGTGATTTGAATTTTTCTTAAATGTTCAGATCATTAAATATGTAAAAAAAAATATGTAGACATGCTAGAATAATTATATCATAATTATATATGTATTATATATCATAAGTCATCGCATGTTATGCCTTGTCGTTACCTTGTATAAACAATGCGCCATTCGTGTTCGAATGCTAGAAAAAATACAAGAAAATACATATCGAAGGTTCTGCTTGATTTTAGGGATAAGAAGAAAAAGGACGGAAAGAGGAAAGGAATGAAGGAAGGAAGGAAGGAAGATAGCCAGAAACGGAAAATAGAGACGACTTTAACTTATGCTTCAGTTAAATAGAAATCCTTACCAATTCTTAATCATTTCATTTGTATGTATTTCCTTATATAAATAATAACCAATATTCATATTTATGATTGCTTACCAAATATTTATTGACGTTGTTAAAGCACAAATATTTAACTAGAGAATATTGAAAATTTCATGGATAATTCATCATCGTCCAACTGGCCATGATCATATTCAATCATTAATTTAAGTTCATTTTTCCCCAACTATATTTTTCTAGTGCAAACACCTACGACCCCCAGCACTCACGTAGTATTTAGATCACTTGCTCGAAGCTGTGAGTGCTACAATCTCGTTTATCTAATCTTCTGCCACAAATGCGAGAAATGGAATTATGGGAGAGAAACCGGAAGTGAGTTCCGGTTACGGTTCAATATCCACAAGAAGAGCACTGGGGACAACAACAACAATTTTTTCCGGTCTCCGTCCACTTCAACCAACCTGGTCACAGTATCGTCGACGTCGGTTGCGTGCATTTCGCGTCTGGGTCCCACAGCCAGGAAAATAGACACAGGTCAGAGTTGAAATACATACTGAAAAAAAAACTCCCACATAAACGGCCTAAAGGAGATCTGGGTTTACTCAAACAATATACATTCCACAAGGAAACCCATTACCAATAACATTACTCCACGGATGAGTAGCCTCCCACCCACATTTATTTTCCCCCACTATAATCCTTTGTTCTGAGACCTCGGATTTCGAATTTATATATGATAGTTAAGGTATACTTACACTTATCACACTTAAACACACAAAGCATCTATTTTTGCAGACACATTTCCCCCCTTTCGTTCCTGCACTGTTATTACTACAATCATGGTTTTATCTGTAACCATGTTTTTATTTTCTGTAACCCCCATTTTATGACTATAGTTTTCTAAAAGAATTTTTATCAAAAATTTTATCCCTTTTTTTGCGGTGCCTATTCTGTTTTTCGCTTTCATTTTATTTTTATGACCTTCTTTCTGCCCCGATCTGTAACTATCTAGCCAAACGCCTGAACACTGATTTAAAAAGGGACGTCTTCCCCCACCCCAGATCATAAAGCCTCGTTCCCTAGTTCAAAATTATACCCCCTCACTTTCACCCCACTGATAAAGACAAAACCGACAAATGTGTTTACCCCGATCATTTTCAAAAAAGGTTTCGCATGAAAGGAATAAATAATGGATCGGATTTGTACTAATAATATCATCCACAACGAGTTCACATCAACCCGAACACCCCCCCTCAAAAATACCCTTATTGAATCTCCTCCGTTTCTCTGTTTTGTTCTCGCATCGCTGATAGAGGACACAGGCGTGCCCGAAAATTCCGGACTAATAACATTAATCTCCGTCCTTACTTTCTGTCGTGTGATTAACAATTAATATATAATAAATTCTTTTCGCACTCATCGCATTTTTCGTATTCCCTTGTTTTATTAACCAACCTATATATTTCAAATATCTATCTATCTATCTATCTATCTATCTATCTATCTATCTATCTATCTATCTATCTATGAGTGTTTTTGTCTGTGTTTGTGTGTATATATATGTATATATATATATACACATATATATGTATATAGATGTATATATATATGTATATATATATATATATTTATATATTTATGTATATATATATATGTATATATATATGTATATATATTTATATATATATAAATATACATATATATATATTCATTCATTCATACATGTTTCATTAAATAATATAGAGAAGTGTTGTTTATTTATTTTATGTAAATTCTTTTCACATCGTCTGATAAGCTTAATAACATCATCATTAAACGAAGAAAGAAAATCACAATATTGATACATATTTTTTAAATCATAGATTACACTTGTCTATATTATTTAATGAAACATGTATCAATGAAAAACTGCTGCCTAAATATACATACACACACACACACACATATATATATATATATATATATATATATATATATATATATATATATATACTTACTATTCGCAATAATGTTGCAGACTATAAATATTACTACAAATGCAAAACCTAATATATACGTTATATATAAAATGTAATGTAAATTTAAATGCAGACAAACTTATGTCTTAAGGCAAATGACTGGACCTGACCAACTGGAAAAAAAAGCTTGCGAATTCCACTATCTCGCAGAAAGCGAGAAACCTATTATTTATTAAAACACTTAAAAATATCTGGAAACGTCTTTACAGAAAGATGCATCAAGCTATTCGCATTGTGTTGCGTGTCTGCTTCATTCACTGAAACAAAGACCATTATTTTGATGACCAAGAAAAGAAAGCCATAAACTAAAGAAACAGACAACCAAAAATAAATCTTCACTTGACATTAGGTTGAAATTTTGAATGTCTGTCTGCGAATACAATTATAACTTTCATAGATTTATGAGAGAAATCTGGAATCACAAGCACGCCCCCAAAACAGTTGGATGCCTCACGTATTAACTCATTGTGGAAACAAATATGTACTACTGAAGATGCTCAAATGTACAGAACTATGTCAACTAGATCCAATATTGTGAAAGAGGTTATGGACACTCTACTAATTCACGATTCCTACCAACATTATTTTAAGGAGTGCAGTGATAGCATATACGCCATTAGGTAACACTATGATATTATTTTCCTTATTTACATTATTCGGACTATTGTCCTCATCGTTGTCACCATCGTTATTACAACGTTTCGGCCGTTGTACGCTTCGGAATTCTTCAGGTGGTTTGAATGTCGAACTGAACACTTTATTTCGCTCACTGGGGTAGACTGTTCTAGTTCCACGTGCCATGTTTAATGGATGTCAGTTATCGATTATCTCCTGTTAATTTTCCTCTGAAAGTTCTCCACTGCCTTAACCGGGTATTGAACTCACACTGTTTGGGTCCTGTCACTGGATATAAATAACGCCTATATCCACTGTGCCATGTGTCCTCAAGAACATTGCAATGGATAGTCCGAAATGTAAATAATTTACATAATAACTCATCTCAGAACTATAGACAGATATTATTTATTTATCAAATAGAATGTTTAATACCTAATATGTCCGTCGACGATAAACTACATTTGCGTTCTGGGTAAGACGATAAACTACGTCCAGCATCAAGACCTCTGATTAGAAAGTTTTGAGAAGCGTGGAACCACCTCTTAATTCTTGGTGTTCTCAGGTCCACGCTGACCCCGGGGTGGTAGCACCTGTTAGGGTCCTAGCTATTAGCAAATAGTTAACTACAAAATTGGGTTAAAACACTATGAAAGTGTAACAATAGTTTTTAATACCAGAAATACTTTGTAAAATTTATTACCAGCTATGGATTTTTGAAGAAAAAAAATATTACCATCAATCCATTTTTGAAAAAAAAAATATTACCCGCGATACATTATTGAAGGAAAAATATGTCCAGAAATAAATTTTTGACAAAACAAAATATTACCAGCAATAAAACATTTTGTAGTCATAACTTAACCCACTGAGGTTGATATGCCGTAGAATAAAACAAACCAAAGGAAAAATAATACGTTAACCTAACAGCAGAGTATGACCACATCCATAGAGACTTCTTTGCATTTTTCGGAAACCATATTCGAAGCTCTGATTCTGTGAAATGACTTAAGCTGAAAGAAGAGCTCTGTCGCTCCACAAAGTTGAAAATATCTCGCGAATAATCAAACAACGAATTATTTCAATTCTATTTATATTTACGACACGGATTGAATGGGAGCCTCAGTTTGTTCACTCTCTTTCCAAGTTAAGCTCAGCGCGTATACGGGCACAAATTTCAAGAAATTTCAATGTCATTTTCCCCCCAGAAGTGTGTGTGTTTGTGCGTGTGTATGTATATGTGTGTGTGTTTCCGTGTGTGTTTGTATATATATACATGTATGTATGTATATGGCTTTCTTTTCTTGGTCATCAAAATAATGGTCTTTGTTTCAGTGAATGAAGCAGACACGCAACACAATGCGAATAGCTTGATGCATCTTTCTGTTAGACGTTTTCAGATATTCTCAAGTGTTTTAATAAATAATAGGTTTCTCACTTTCTGCAAGATAGTGGAATTCGCAAGCTTTTTTTTTCCAGTTGGTCAGGTCTAGTCATTTGCCTTAAGACATAAGTTTGCCTGAGTTTAAATTTACATTACAT
Source organism: Acanthosepion pharaonis (assembly GCA_903632075.3). Classification (NCBI taxonomy): domain Eukaryota; kingdom Metazoa; phylum Mollusca; class Cephalopoda; order Sepiida; family Sepiidae; genus Acanthosepion; species Acanthosepion pharaonis. The sequence continues at coordinate 129,002 of CAHIKZ030005332.1, read as the reverse complement.
TTTATATATTACGTATATATCAGGTTTTGCATTTGTAATAGTAATTATAGTCTGCAACATTATTGCAAATAGTAAGTGTATATATATATATATATATGTGTGTGTGCATGTAGGTGTGTACATATATATATATATATATATATATATATATATATATATATATATATATATATATATGGCTTTCTTTTCTTGGTTATCAAAATACTGTTCTTTGGTTCAGTGAATGAAGCAGGCACGAAAAACAACCTGAATAGCTTGATCCGTCTTTTTGTATGACATTTCTTGATATTTTCAGCTGTTTTAATAAATAAATGATTTTTGCGAGGTAATGGGATTTGTAACCTTTTACCAATTGCTCAGGTATAGTCATTTGCCTTACTTCTTTACTTCTTAAGATTTGTTTGAGTTTACATTTACATTACATTGTATAGAAAACCTTCCACATCTGTAGTAGTAAGTATAGTCTGCTATATTAATGCGAATAGTAAGTACACACACACACACACATACACATATATATATATATATATATATATATAGAGAGAGAGAGAGAGACAGACAGACAGACAGACAGAGAGAAAGAAAGTGATAGATAGATAGATAGATAGATAGATAGATAGATTAGAATAATTGGATTAAATCTGACGAATACTTGAATATATTTTTTCCGTTTATACGTTATTTTATAGTCTGCTATATTAATGCGAATAGTAAGTACACACACACACACACACACACACACACACACACACATATATATATATATATATATATATATATATATATATAGAGAGAGAGAGAGAGAGAGAGAGACAGACAGAGAGACAGACAGACAGAGAGAAAGAAAGTGATAGATAGATAGATAGATAGATAGATAGATAGATAGATAGATTAGAATAATTGGATTAAATCTGACGAATACTTGAATATATTTTCCGTTTATACGTTATTTTTATGGATACAAACTTTAAAAATGCCGTTGATGGTGTTTGGGTTATGCTGATGACATAGGCATGTATAATGGGAATAAATATGTTACTGGACAAAAGAAATCAAGATTTCTATCAAGAGAAACAAAAAGTTGGAATGAAACCTCACGAAACAGAAACTGTGATCTGGAATAGGAATCATAGTAGTTACGTTACATACATTGCTACGATCAAAAAAAGTCAGAATGTGGAATGTATAAACTTCTAACCGTTCAAATCACTCTGTTTATAAATTAGTAATAACCAATTTAGTAAATGTGTGAAAAAAAATAATACCTACGATAGACTGCGCTAAGGGTAATTTTGTTCAACAATGAAGATGCTACGAAACCAATATATTAACCAGATAACTTCTGTCATTTTTTTAAGCAAACTTATCAGATCTAGTCCCTCATATAAAAGTTATGCATAAGATTAATCCCGTTCGAAATGTCTAAATTAAAGCTACATACAACCGTTTCTCAGATCGGTGACTAAAATTGCTTGAAGTGGATGAATCCCTTAGGTCCTAAAGAAAACACCTTTTATCAGACTGACGCTACATAATCGCAAACAGATAATTCTAAGAAATAGGAAAAACTAATTACTTTAAGATTTCAAGCAACAGTCACAAATGAAATAAATAGCATCTTTAACTCGTACGGAAAAATAATTATATAATCATGATTTCGACAATCGAAACTACATTAGACAAAAGATTACGAAAAAAAAAAACTCATATCAGTTCTCGAAAGCGCGACAACTTCCAGTGAATTTGGGAAACCTATTTTCCTGAAAAAACAAAATGGCTGTTTTAACAGGTAGATTTTATAAATTTGACCAAAAGTAACGGAAAATATTCATTTAAACTAAACATTATCATTACCACCTAGGATTGAATTCACAATTCCCATGACACACGATATGCCTTAAAAGACACAAAGGCAAATAAACAAAGTGATTCTCTGTGTCTTCAGACGAAAAGATAGGAAATGGAAAGAAAACAATGCGCCCCGGTAAATATATGAAACACTAAGGTTCAATATACAAAGAAGACATAAGTTTTTTTGATTATGTTAATCATGCGATTAACATAATCAAAAAGGTTGTGGGCATTTGAACCCCTATGAGCAAGATCGTTCGTCCATAAAGGTACAACAATTTCTGCTCATCTCAAAAATTAACCGTTTACTGGAATTAATTATTTACTAGATATCTGTGAAAATTTTTAACGTCTTTAGTATATTAATATTCTGATCAATCTTAATTTTTGAGTTAATCCTTTGAGCGCTGCGTACCATAACAATTTCAACCCTTCTACCTGAGCTCCTGTGTCAAAATTCGAAAATAAAAAGTATGTTATGTTTTACGATAGATATAAAAATAGTCACAAGTGTTTACCTACCGTTCAACCGGTGGCTGGGCATTAAGTCATTTTTCTCTACCACTGTTCAACTGGTGGCTACGCATTACGCCATTTTTTCTACCACCGGTAAATCGGTGATCAGGGCTTAAAGGGTTAGTGATTAAGTAAGATCATGATGAGATCTACGGCAAGAAATTCCCCTATTTTGATATTAGCACCTTTAATAAAATATTTCAATAACTACTGCTCTTCTATTTTTCCTTTTTTCTTTCTTTCTTTCTTTCTTTCTTTCTTTCTTTCTTTCTTTCGTTCTTTTATAATAGCGAGGCAGTAAACACATTTGGACACAAGCAGTTATTTTGCGTTGAAGAGTTAAGAAAAGGAAAATTGCTAGACAGCAAGATCAGAGGAAGATTTGCTTTGGTATGTTTTGTTTTACGTCATATCAATGGGTTATTTAATGCCGACAAAATTTTTATTGATGGTAATATTTTGTTTTGTCAAAAATCTATTTCTAGTAATATGTTGCCTTCAAAAATGTGTTGCAGGCAATATTTTTTTTCAAAAATTCATTGCTGGTAATATTTTTTTCTTCAAAAATTTATTGCTGGTAATATTTGTTTCTCTTTTTTTTCTTCAAAAATTATTGCTGCAAATAATTTTTACAATGGTTTGAAAACGTATTTTTTTACACTTTCTTAATGTTTTTACCCCAGTTTCGGGGTTGACTATTAGCCCATAGCTTGGACCTTAACGGCTGCTACCACACTGGGTCAGGGTCGATCTGGGAGTACCAGCAATTAAGAAGTGGTTTCACGATCCTCAAAACCTCTTGATCAGAGGCCTTGCTGTTGGACGTAGTTTATTGCCTTACTCAGGACGCGGATTTAGTTTATAGTCTTACCCAGGACAGAGCAGAGGAAGAGTAATCAAGAGGACAGTAGATATCGAATCGCATCACATTTAAATTTTAGGAGATTAAATTTGACAGAAAAGCATGGAAGCTGGAGGGAATTCCACAAAGTGCGGGAAAAAATTGTTTGCAGAGATGTTACATTTAACCAGCTCAATTGTAAATTGGTGAGATTTCGTCACCAGTCTAGTAATGCGCTTAAATTTAAAGAGTCTAGTAACCACAGCTAAGAGCAATATTTATTATGTTATGTACACAGAAATGTGACACAAGGCCAAAGGGGAAAGGACGTTCTACTACTGGCTTAACGATAACTTAACTAGCCACAAACACTGACCCACTCATACAAACAATATTCCTTACACCAAAACAACACATTCATACGTAACCTTCTTACAACATCTACCATAATACCTCATTGTCTATATGAAAATACTAACTAGTCCCCATGTATACAATTGATTGTCTGTGGGGGAAGCGGAATAAAAAACAACAATTCTAAAAGCAAGTCCCAATGAGGATTTACAATATGAAAACAAAACTATTTACAAGAAACTAAAGAAAATAATATTAGTAATAAAACCCTCCACAATCACTAAATGTGATAGAAATATGAGTTAACTGGCCGAAATCAATGCGAGACTACAATAATTCAAAAACATTAATTCATCCCAAGCACTCACACTGACACGCACTCATTGAAACACAACAACAAATACGAAAACACTCACGCGAAACGCAAGCCACCCCGCATCTACCAGCGAACTGACATCACTGAACACCTAACGAGGGAGGGGATGGGGAGTTAAACTTCCACAACTAAGAGCTCATCAGAACACTTTCTGTGAAAGTATTTTTAGAAAATACTGAACTAAAGTAGCCTCTCTATGTCTTTTTTGTATTTCCAAGCAGTCATAACGGAAGAGACCGTTATTTATGAGGTATTGGCAGGCCGTATCGGTGGTGCAAATTAATGATCTAAGAGAGGGACAAGTTTGGTTAAAATATACAGGGTGCGGCTGGTATCTGAGGACAGATTTTATGGATTAGTAAAAAACTTGCTGAACACATGAATATAATTATATTTCACTACAAACAAGTAAACACGGAATTTAGTTAACTGTTATTTAATTTTATTCAATAAAACCACCACTGGCATCAATAACTGCCTCAACACGAGGTCGAAATCGGCTGCAAGCTCTGATTAATTGGTCTTTATTTATGTCAGACATTACTCGAACTATTGCAGGTTTAAGAGAGTCTTTGGTGTTATGAGGCTGTTTATTAGTCTCCTTTTCAACAACGCTCCACACAAAATAGTCTACTGGATTGAGATATGGAGGTTTAGGAAGCCAAATGTTGGGTGTGATGTGATCGTACAAATGGTCAGTCATCCATTCTTGTGTTTGTAGAGCCTTGTGGGATGGAGCCAAGTCTTGCTGGAATATGTAAGGTCTGCTGTTGCATCTGTTGTCAATCCAGGGCCTGACAACTGTTTCTAGAACCTCAATGTAAGCAGCAGCATTTACTCTAAGACCTTGTGGAATAAAGTGTATATGGAGTAACCTGTCCTTCGTTTCACCCAATACTATAATAATTGAAGAAAATTTTGTGCGCATCACTCTTGGCACCTCAGAAGGATCTGAACAAAGACATCTGTCATTTCTTCTGTTAAGTTTTTGATCTTTATCAAAATTTTTCTCATCTGAAAAAAATCAAATCACACCAGCTTCTGAAAGATTTTTAAGTTTGTTTAAAAGCCTTTTGAATCTGTTTAAATGATTTTCTTTTGTTTTTTCAGACCTCTCTTCATCACGTAGAACTTGAATCGAATGTCTTCATAAACACTCCTGATTGTTTTTTCAGACAAATGCAGGTTTTTGGCAACTGACCTCATTGATTGGCCTCGGTTTTCATCAATTGACTGCTTGACTTCCTGAATAAATTTGAATGTACACACTTCATCAGAAGGTGCAGAATGTCTTTTACATTTTGATACAGATCAGCGTCTTCTAACTCTTTTCGTATCTTGTGGACAAACGATCTTGCAACTCTGAGGAAACGTGCAATATCCAAATCGCTAGGATCAGCCTTTAATGCCACAATCACAGTATGCCTTTTTATTTCATTTGTTATCATAGGGTTTGCCATTTTTTGTTTCTGAAAAATAAAAGCGTTAGAAGTTAGTGGGAAGCAGTATTAATCTTAAATCTCTATGTAATCAAATACCAGCCGTACCTTGTAATTATATAAATCGGTAACAAAATAAATTTCTGACAGAAAATCAAAACCCCGTCATTGTAAGAGATACACAAAATCAGCACAATTACATTTCAAAATAATTGCTTCAGTCAACATGGCTGGTTTTATAAGAACCACCAACCATCTGGTTAAATCCTGTTTTAGAGTAAATCAAACATTTTTATACGCTTTCTTTCGCAATGGAATTAACGTAGATGCAACAGATGCTGAGTCCTAATAATACATTACAATTAGGTAGGTATCCGTTTATCATGCCAGATAAACGTAGAGGACAGTTTTGTGAAGATTAAATCTTTTGGGAGTGAAACTGGAGTGAGGTATTCAAGGTGTAAGCCAGGTCGATGGCAGATGGAGATCAATCGCTACTCAGATGACATGACCTCAGCCAATATAGCTCATACCGAGATGCACAGGAATACAGCACGGAGAACTATTATTCCCGTGATATTTATTTGATTCTTACGTGCTTTAGATGTGGGTCCGCAAGTGAAAGCACCATAAATACACAAACACAGAAATGCACATATATATATATATATATATATATATATATATATATATATATATATATATATATATATATATATATATATATATATATATATATATATATATATATATATATATATACTAATTCTGTCTAATTCTCTGATTCGTTTTCTTAATGTTGATAATGAATTCATTAAGGAAGCTGCCGTTGTTTTTAATATCTTTTATTTTCCTAAGTACTTTCAACTTCATCCGTGATCATCTTCCGAGATGAATTGGTTAGCAAAAAAAAAAAAAAAAAAAACGCTCTTTTTTATAATTTATTCATAAATTAAGTGTTAAAGCTATTATCAGTCTCCACGTTTTTATCTAATTGAGGTAACGTTAATTTATATATATATATATATATATATATATATATATATATATATATATATATAATTTCAGCATTTTAAACACATTGCTATTATAGGCATTTTTAAACATTGTTACTATACTCATAACTAACCTCATTTAATGCCAATTGCATGCTCCCTATATAGAGGGCTTCCGGAGTTTGTATGATTTTTTTTTTTTACTTTATAGTGGAGTATACTTGTATTTTCAATTAATGTTTTCTAAATTGTATGGATAGAAATGTTTTGTTGAGCTTGAATGCGATATATGTAGTGTAAGTCACCTTGATAATGTTGCTGTCCTGAAGCCAACATATGTATTTATTTTTGTCAGAGATTCAATCACTAAAAGAGCATTTAAATTGACAAACAATTTTGGTCTATTGCAAAATACTAGCTGACGTAAAAGAGTTATTGCGGATGATTAAGTCGGTTGTATTAAATTTAGTATAGTATGTAATTAGTTTTATTTTTTACTGTGATCAGTTGGTGATATATTCGAACTTAACAATTTTTTTTTTTGATTTTTTTATGTTGTTTGAAGTTAGAATGTATTTGTTTGCGGCAGAGTAGGTTAATATGTTTAGGGTTATTTGAGGAAGTATTATTTACTTTTCGATATATGCTAATACTTCTAATAGCTCGTCTAATTTGTTCATCAACAATTTAATGAGGAAATTCATTATTAATAAAAGTTTGTTTAATTTTTTTTAATTCAATGTATGACGTTTTTTCATGGAAGAGGTAACTTTTACACGGTTTATTAAATTTTGTATAATAGCTGTTTTGCAATAGAACATTCACTTTTATAGTTGAGAGTGCATGTTCTTATGCTAACTTTTATATGGAGAGATAGTAAATGTGTTATTATTAGAGTCTGTCAATACACCACGAAAAATTATTGTTATTGTTAAATTCATATATGAATTCAAGGAGGATTTACTTTGGAAGTTGTTTTTTTAATTGGTGTATTTCATTTATGTTTTTAACTAAGAGAATATACTCTACATATCTTAGGCAGATAGTGTGTTTTTGGTTGTATTAAATATCTTATTTTCAAGGTTAGTCACATAGATGTTACTAAATGTTGGTACCAACAGTGAACTCATGGAAACTCCTTCACCTTGTACGTAGATATCATTTTGAAGGAAACCTCGGTTGTACTAGTCAAAAATAATTTTCGTAATAAGTTCGGTTTAATTTTTAGTGGAAGAAGAGATGGATTGTTGCCATGACAAATGAATCAATGAGGGCATATATTTTATAAACAAAAGAAAAAAAATATAGTAGACATTTCTGGGATGTACAAAGAAAAAATTACGAGTACCTCGGCGTGTTGTAATGGCTAGCAGATTTTAGGTAGATAAACAACCCTTTTAATAGTTTTCTTATCTCTTATTTTTTCGGTGGGGGTGCAAAGATAACAATCCCCGAATCGAAACTTACAACGTTGTTACTTAGGTTTCTTAAGTGTAACATGTCTGCAGACCATATTACAACGTGCAAACCTGAAGATTGTTTTTAGTTCTCCACCATGTATTTGTTTCCTTGTGTAAAGATTTTCAACTGCTAGGCAGTCTACAGAACTGTAGTGTATCATATGTGTATATAACCTATTGCATATTTACAATGTAGCCGTCTCTTCTACTCCAATAGCTTCATACCTCGCACATTTCGCCTGTGGAACACCCTTCCCAATTACTGTTTCCCTGAGAGCTATAATCTCCACCTATTCAAATGTAATGTCAATCGACATCTCCAGTTATCTTGATCTATCCACTATCCCTCTCCTCATCCTTTCTTCTATCACTCCTATCTGCTCTTGCTCCAAATCTTCTGCAACCCCCTGCATTCTAGTGGCTTCACGCCTTGCTCGGGGCGTAATGCTTAAAAAAAATTCCGCCAACACGTGTACAGTGTTTCTGGGGAGATATTTTACTTTCCAACTCGCTACAAATTAATCGCATTTCTTTTTTTCATCTTTGTCGTTCTTAAACTTAAAAGAAATATACGCACGAACAGAATATTAAACATAAACACTAGTACACTAGAAAACAGGGTCAATTATTAAAAAGAAAAATAATCCCTACAGCATAATACAAAGAGCTGATTACCTCTTTCTTTGTTAACAATTTCCTGAGGAGTATAAGTTCAACTTGACACGGAATATAAATTGTAATTGCTGATTTGAAAAGGCATCAGAATGGCGAATAGGAAATATGTGTAAGGAATGATGAGATGTTAGCATATAAAAAATGACAATGTGTAATTTTAAATTCGTATCGAATCAAAGATTGTATACTTGTAACCAAATATTGATAATATTTACAGTGATTCCAGATCCGTAGTATATTGAATCAAGGTGAGATTCTATCTTGCGTAAAACTGTGAACAGTTATGCGTATCAGAAAGAATTTCTTGGCAGAGAGTGAATTTAATTAATCTGGTTCCTATATTATCAAGGGCAATGTAAGTGTATAACCGAGATTATATATATATATATATATATATATATATATATATATATATATATGTGTGTGTGTGTGTGTGTGTGTGTGTGTGTGCGCACATGCATATAAGGAGATGTATATATATACATCCCGGTTGTTATATATCCATATTGGGATTAAGAAAAAAGGAAAACGGATTCATTATATATATAAAGGGTGTATCAAAAATAATTTCTAACAGATTGCGAGAGGGTTCCTCACACCAAAACAAGGACGAAAGTCACCATTAACAAATATCCGCAATTTCTTCGTTTTTGAGTTATTAAGTTTAAACAGATTTTACGCCATATAACTCAGTGTTGTCATGTAGACTAGGTTACAATAATCATTCGTGTATATTTGTGACTCGTCTGATTTCAACGTTTGTGTATTTGGGCAGCACTCCCTTTTTTATGCAAGTTTCATTAAAAAACGACTGACGACGTGCTTAGTTAAGTTCTTTTTTATATAATGTTTTCACTTTTTCATTTTCTGGACGTAAATTATGTAAAAATTCTCCAAATGTCTAATATGTCTTGAGCGCTTGATGCTCTAATTTTAGTCATTATCAAGGATGGATTTTATTTACTACTTTTAACTGAATTTATGTTTTGATTTATGTATATATCTAGAGTTATAGGAATTTGTTATTTTCCAAACACGGTCAGCACATTGTGGCCGTGTTCATAGTTTATGTCTTTTTTTCTTTATTATTAATATGCTTCATTTATTTTTAGCGATGTTTACATATGAATGAGCCTATTATATTTGTATTATCAACGAGTATGTTGCGGATAGATTTTGGTGGGTCTCTTAGTGTTATTAAATGTAATTTAAATGAGGCCTAATTGAGCTATGGTCAGAGAGATTTAGCGTGATACTCATTGTTAGGCATGTTTAGTATATCCAATATAATTAAATACGAAGTTGGATTAATATAGGAACACAGTTCCTTAAGGGACATGTAAATTCGTAAATAATATGATTATTCGAATATTCAGGCAGGTAAACGAAAATAAATTAATATAATATTTAATAAATAAACGGACATTATACTCAAATATGTATATACATTAAAAGTAACGTTTAAATAATAAAATTATTACCCTTCTAAAATTATTAACCTTCTAAATTTATTACGCTTCTAAAATCATTAACATTTTCAAATTATTACCCTTTTAAAATTATTAACCTTCTAAAATTATTACACTTCTAAAAGTATTACCCTTCTAAAATTATTACCCTTCTAAAATTATTACCCTTATAAAATTATCAACCTTCTAAAATAAATACCTTCTCAAATTATTACCCTTGAAACATTTCTAATCTTCTCAAATTATTACACTTCTAAAATTATTACCCTTCTAAAATTATTATCCTTCGAAAATGATGAGAAAAATTAAAACTTTGGACATTTTGACAATTGTCGCACCTTAAGTAATGCGGGCAGAATGTTAATCTAAAAGAATTACTTCCTAAATATTTCTTTTTCTTATTTTACCGGCGAACATAACTTTAAAAGGACAATATCACTCAGACGGCCAATTTAGGATTTACCTCCTGTCACCAATTAATCAAGCTCCGCTCCTTTCAAAATAAGCTGCAATCAATATTAATCAAGGGCATGATTAATTAATCGATCTACGTGTTTGAGTCAGTATACGCAATACAGGAACAATGAACAACAACTTATCGCTCTCTTGTCATTTTTAGAATTATATTAATTCTACAAACACGTGTATACACAGTAATGATAGGTAAGTAATCAATATTCCAATGTGTGAATTTCCTTTCCGCCTTCGAGGTGCGCACAGCACAAATTTCGACTCCCCCTCCACCAAAAGAAGATTTTCAATATGTGCTGCAAAAATTCTGTAATGGAATTATCCTTCAGCTTGTTCACAATTTTAATAGATACTCAACACAGATAGTATATATGAATTTCGATAATGCATCTGGTGTCTGCGTCTATATGCATGAAGGAATATTATCTCAGCGCGAAATTCTTATAAATAACGCATATTGTTTTAGCGTATGATTTGATAAAATATTTTAAGGATGATTTTGCAATTCATGGTTGACATATAACGCGAAGACAACCATTATTCAGAGAGACAAAAATGTGTATGTATGTATGTATGCATGTACGTACGTATGTATTTTTGCATTTATGTATGTATCTCTATATCTATCGATTTTTATATCTATCTATTATTCTATCACATTTTATATCTATTTATCTATTATTCTTTGACATGTTATATCTATCTGTCTATCATTCTATCACATTTTAAATTTATTTATCTATTATTCTATCGCATTTTATATCTATCTATCTATCTATCTATCTATCTATCTATCTATCTATTATTCTATCACATTTTATATCTATCTATCTATCTTTTTTATATTGATCTATTGTTGTATAAATATCTATATTTCATATTTATCTATATTTCCCACCTTTACAGCTATTTATCACTCTATTCTTTATATGTATCATCTTTGTTATTAAATATCCCACATTGTTACAGCAGAAGATACACCATGAACGGTGAAACATTGCAAATAAAAATACATTAACAAACCAGGAACGCACGTATAAATTTAATTAAAAGTAACAATCAACCATAAATTAATGAATAATAAATTAAATTAACTTACATAAAACACTGTAAATAGCCAAAGAAACTGCATTCGCATCCACAATTATTCCTACTCAACAGCACTTAGAATAATTCGAAACAAAACCGTTAGTGCCTATCAAAATAACATAGAATTTTATAAAAGGCTACACACCATGTATCAACGACATGTATATATGAACAGTCAATCTAAAACAATGCATATGGACTGACGATTATAATTCCTTATATTGAGCACTATATATATATATATATATATATATATATATATATATATATATATATATATATATAAAAAGTGATATTAAAGTCAAAACTCAGTGGCGAGAGGCTGTTACATGCAATCGTCAGGCAAATCGTCGAATGCTGGATATTTGCTCATATTTCTCTCTCTCTCTCTCTCTCTCTCTATATATATATATATATATATATATATATATATATATATATATAACTGTTCACTTTTATATTTATATTTACGTACGCACTATCTCTGATATTGACTACTTTATCCCATAAATATTGCACACCGTAAAACTATATTTCTTCATATAATATATGTATAAATTAATATATATATATATATATATATATATATATATATATATATATATATATATATATATATATATATACTCACATCTAAAAACTTGTTAAATTCGCCTGATGGAATCCGCCGATACGCATTGAAACTCGACTGAATTTTGCAGTGATTGTGAAATGTTTTTCCATCTAATATCTTATAATAAATAATATTGCTCTACTTTTGTAGTGAGCCCTCTTTTAAATTAAATGTTACGAACGTTGAACTGTGCTCTATTTTCGTTCTCATCTTACCTATGCGTGTATATATATATATATATATATATATATATATATATATATATATATATATATATATATATAAATCCTAATGAGCCAGGCAAACCTACCTAAGTTTCACCTGGACTTATCTCTTTCGCTCTACTTGGTGTATTTAGTACTCTACGTCTTTAGTCTTTCTGCTCGTTTGATTTTTTTTTTCTTTGACCTAAGGACTTAAAGCCCTTGGTGATTTATTTCGTCTTGTTCTGATGTTTTTAGTTACTCTTAATATATATACATACCTACATATATATATATATATATATATATATATATATATATATATATATATGTGTGTGTGTATGTGTCTGTGCGTGCTTTTAACATTGTATTATATATATATATATATATACATATATATATATATATATAGTTGTCTCAGAGGATAAAGGTTTTTTTAAAAAATCTTTGCTGAGATACGACAAAGAAATATGAATGGTAAGAGAAATGTTAGACGTTTCCTTATGGCGGAAAATTTGGCACTCATTGCCCGAGTAGAGAGTGTCGCTTGAAAATAGTATAAATCTTTTCTTAAAACAATTTTTCCAGTAAATAGGTTTTCCAAGGTCAGCAGCATTTATAACTCCTTCCTGTCAAAATCTTGATTATGTCATTATTTTCCCTTGCGTTGCATACGATAACCATTTTAGCTTTTGTTCGATTGATGTCGCTAGTGTTATTTGGTTACAGTCTGTTGTTTTTGATTCTGTACGGCCAGTTCACATTCTTTCAAAAAAAAGAGAAAGTCTCCCATTGAGTTTTATAGGTTTCTTTCGCTCAAAGAAATCTAAACCATTGATCTGCGAAAGTATTTGTATACAGCTGACAGTTTATATATTCCTCAACGGGTTTGGCGTCATGTATGACATCCATATGAATGCCGCGATCTGACGAAGCTATTTAAGAACATGACTCGCCTTTTCAGGTTAATGTTTTGGTTTTGTAGCAATAGGAAATCTTTAAAAAATATAATGTAAGAGAAATGAAAAGAAAATTAACAACCCAACATTTCACCGAGGTAAATTAATACAAAATGGAGAATGAGGGAAAATGAAAATAATAGATTTCAATTCGTGTTCGCATCTATTTACGGTTTTGTTAAATCAGTTTGGAAAGAAATTTCAATTGTGTATGTCTCCCTTGCTTCTATTCGACGAACTTTATTTTTGGAGAGCGTTAGCAAATGGACATGCATAATTCTGGTGCCGTTGAACTTAAGAGAAGCAATCAATTATGACAGTGTGAAGTGGAAGTTCGTTATATTTATTTCTTGGTGCCTTCAAATTATCTTATTGATTATTCAACATTTTATTGTTGTTGCTTTAAGTTTGCAATTTCAAAGTTGTGAATTCTGTAATAATAAAAATTTCTATTTTTCTCATAAAATTATTAAAGGCTTCTGATGAGCATTTTCTGTTGATTTTTTTTTTTTTAATAATTATATTTATTTGAATAATATATTAGACTATGAATAGTAAACTAGCTTTTCTTCTGGTCCTACCGCCATAGTTTTCTGGATTGCAAGTAAAATGCACTTCCGTTTGAATACATGCAACACAAGCACAATAACAACCTAAATTTTGTTGGGCGCGAATCCACACACGCAGACACACACACACCTATATATATATATATATATATATATATATATATATATATATATATATATATATATATATATATATATATGGAAAATATCACATATGCACCTGAAAGAGGGATGCTAGCAATTTAAATATTTTTCTTTTCATATAGCGGATATAATTTAGAATTTTTTTTTTCTATCCATCACTTTTGTTAGTAGATATAGCACATTGTGATAATAGAAGTTACGGTTTACGGTTTAAGAACCATGGTGTAACTTTACTGTAGATGAACTGCATATATATATATATATATATATATATATATATATGGATGTAATGAATATGCATACACCTGGGTTCCCCCTCACAGTAATATGATTGACTGGTATCAGCCATACATACAGACTGATGTGGAGGTACATGGACTACGCCTATTGTCTTCGCCTATTGCCTACGCCTACCACTACGACGAGGACCAGTTACCTGCTAGATTGTCCTACTCGGTTAAAGTAGTCCAGACCACATTGCTATTTCGGACGAATATATCCCTTTGCGACACACACACACACACACACACACACATATAAATGTGTAAATGTGAAATAACTTTTTTTTATTTTAAAACTTCAAAGAACATTTTGTGAAGAGAAAATATGGATATAAATGTATATTATATATTCATAAAATATAAACCTCAATAAACTTATTCTGATAAAGTTATTAGAATAAATATACAACATTCGAAAAAAAAAGATTATCAAAAACATCAGAACGATTAAATAATTCCATAAGATTTAAAAATTATTTTGCATTATCGAACATTTTTTTAGTGTAAGAATATAAAATACTAAATTTACTAAATTACACCGGCTCTTTACTGGCTCTTCCATGGTAAACATGGCAAAAAAAATCTGTGACGTCATTGGAACTTAGAAAATTGATAGTTAAGTTATGTAATGAAGATAAACCCTCGATTAAGGATATTTTAACGACTGTGGGCAAATGTAAGTCTTATTCATAATTTTTTTAAGAAAACTTGAGTTAACTGGGTCATGTGAAGCCAAGAAATCACCTGGCAGGCCTAACAAAACTACTGCAAGGGAAGACAGATGGATTGGTAATGAATCAAAAATGGATCGTTTTGCGACAGCAACCGCTAAGTCTAAAAGAGCTAATGTTAGGACATTTAAATCTGAGGAGGGTGTTACTGTTATGAAGTGGCCTGTTCAAATCCGAGACATGAATCCTATTGAGAATGTTTGGAAGCTATTTAATGAAAGAGCTAAGGAAAGGAATCCAACAAACGTCAAAGAACTATGGACTAATTTGAAAGAAGAATGGGAAAAATATCCGTTATGAATACAAGACATTAATTCGCTCATGCAGCAAAAGATGTCAAGCTGTTAATGAAAGTAAAGGTCCACACATCAAGTCCTAATGAATTATGAAGGCTATTTTCATTTGGATATGATGTATCCATTTATAATAGTATGATTTTGTTAATCGTTCTGATGATTTGATCATCTATTTTTTCGAATCTCATTGTTGAGGGGTTCTCCCCTTTTGACACAAAAGGACTCATCCACTATATACATATACTACGGCTACGTGAAGACCCGAGAGAGCAAGACCGAGGAGTCGGGTCGAGTCCAGAGTGACAGAGTAAAAGGTTGTAGGTAACCGGAAGAGTGAGGGGTGAGGTAACAGCTACTAACCCGTATCCCTGGAACAACTAACCTGCTTTACCAGAAGACATATTGACCAAATACAAAAAAGATGGGTTGAAGAGCCAAGCTCGTCACCCGCTTAAAGGATGATTCGATGGATACTTCAATACCAAAGATTTTATATATATTTTGCTACTAACCCGTATTCCTGGAACAAATAACCTGCTTTACCAGTTTGTATTATTACGTTAATACATTATTTTCCTATATTCATTCTTGGCGTCTGTTATTTATTGGTACCGGATTTCAACCCGGAATCAACAACTTGGCGACGAGGATATCGAACTCACACGGGAAGAACAAACAACAAATCCTCCCTCGCCGACAACAATTTGGTGACGATGATATCGAAATCACACGGAAAAACAAAAAAGACAATTCTCCCTCGTCAAGTTGGCGACGAGGACTTCTAAATCACACGGAAAAAAATACTCTCTCGTCGACCACTACAAACTTGGCGACGAGGACTTCAAACTCACACGGAAAAAACAAATTCTCCCTCGTCGACCACAACAACTTTGGCAACGAGGAAATTCGAACTCACACAAGAAGAGTACAAAGAAAAATTCTCCCTTGCCGACCACAACGACTTGGGGTCGAGAAATTGGAACCTACACGGAAAGAAAAAATTCTCTTTTCTCATCACAACAGTTTGGCCGACAAGAATTTTCATTTCTCGGAGACTCAAAAGAGAAAAGTTTTGCCAGTATCCACAACAACTGGGTAACAAAGTGTTACGACGATTAAAATACGGAAAATCAAGTTTTTTCATAAGACTCTTACCATAGAGGATTTTAAAAGTATTTTAGTAGAACTTGTTAAACACCAAAATGAACAGCAAGTACAATTCCAAGGAAGAATTGAAAAATATTACTACAGAAGGAAAATCGTGAAAGACAAATGCAAAATGAAGAAAGACAATTACAACTCCAAGAGCTAACTGTAAAAGTAGCGAGTAATAAACAACAACAAAATATTGAAAAAGAGGCGACTTTTTCCCAAGACGCAGTATGGAAGACGATAGAAACATTCAAATATTCCCTTAAAGAGGATAAAAATTTCGGGGACTTTTTCAGACGTCAACATCGATTGTCAAAACTGGACAGAAGCAAAAAAGCTACGGCTATTACTCAGGAAATTAGGAACGAAAGAATATACAAAATTCGTGGATTACATTTTGCCAAAGAAGACAAATGATTTAACGTTTAATGAAGCAGTTACATGCCTGACGGAGCTTTTCAGCCCGAAAACGTCACTTTTTTCACAAAAGGTGGGAATATCTTAACCTCGTAAAGGATGAAAATGAGGACTATTCTACGTTCGCCGCAATCGTGAATAAATATTGCGACGACTTCAAGTTGGCAGAATTAACTCCAAACAATTTTAAGTGCCTTATTTTTGTACAAGTGTTAGTCTCAGAAAAAAGATAGTGAAATGCGCAAAAGAATGCTTTCAAAACTGCAAAATGAACCTGGATTACCACTACAAAGACTATCGGAAGACTGTCAAAAATGCCTGAGCATAAAGAAAGACTCGAAGGATATTGAGGAGTCAGGAGTATCACATATTCGTAAGTTAAACAAAAGTTTACGTTTTTCACCCTCCCCGGGAAGAAAACGAATATTCTAAAATAATGAAGAAAGTACAACGTACAGGGCAAATAATGACGACAATCAAAGTAAATATAAGCCCCCCCCACCATCTGCATGTTATCGGTGTGGAGGACTACACTGGAATAAGTATTGTCGTTTTAAATATAAAAACTCTCTTGCGTGTGGAAAAATGGGTCACAAGGCATCCTAATGTAGGAACAGAAAATTTACTAGTAGGATAAGAGCGACTAGGATGCATGACGAAGACAATACTAACATAAGGAAATATGTGGAACTTGAAATCTGTACAACTTGACACAGGTTCAGATCAGAAGATAATTAACCTACAAACATGGAGAAAGCTTAATAATCCAACCATGTTACACACACAGAAAATTGCTAAATCTGTTACAGGTAAGCGTATAAAATTCGGAGAAGTAATCCTAAATGTAAAATTTCACAGGAAAACAAGAAAACTCAAAATATTCGTAATGAAAGATACAGAAAATCTAGTGGGCACAGACTGGATACAGAAATTCGACGTATGGGATTTACCTCTCAGTTCTTTTTGTAAAAAAATAAAGTTCGAACCATCAGAAGTTATAAAATTAAAGGAAGAATTACATAATCAGTTTCCAGAAGTATTTTCGAATGGGTTGGGTCGGTGTAACAAATTTACAGCTAGAATTGAATTAAAAGAAAACGTCCAACCAGTATTTAAAAATAAGCGGAATGTGTTGTTTGCTATCATAGAGGAACTGGACAAAGAAGTAAAGAGCTTTGAAAAAATAACTAACAGACTATGAAACGTGATATACACAATACAACGAGAAAAAATGACCTACAGAAGACATATTGACCAAATACAAAAAAGAGCCAAGCCCATCACCCGCTTAAAGAATGATTCGATGGATACTTCAATACCAAAGATTTTATATATATTTTGCTACTAACCCGTATTCCTGGAACAACTAACCTGCTTTACCAGTTTGTATTATTACGTTAATACATTATTTTCCTATATTCATTCTTGGCGTTTGTTATTTATTGGCACCGGATTTCAACACGGAATCCGCAACAGTTATATAATTATTCTTATAACTTTATCAAAATAAGTTTATTGATCTTTATATTTTGGAATTATATAATTTACCTTTATATCCTTATTTTTCCTTAATAAATTTTTCTAGGAAGATTTAGAATAACATGTTATGCTATATTTACATTTTTTCTTAACTTCGTTCTGATTTATACTCGCTACTGTGTGTATATATATATATATATATATATATATATATATATATAAGAGAGAGAGATATATATATATATATATATATATATATATATATATATATATATATATAAATATATATCCTCATACACAGATAGACTGTTTCGCTGCATCACAGCTCTTCAGTGTGGTTAGACGTCCGATTGTTTCAAGCTGAAATCGGAACCCAACCGGTTTGACATCATCATTCAGAGATCCTACCACTAAGCTATCGTCGCACGAAATATTAAATATATAACTATTTTTCCATAAGAAAATACGTAAGTGGTTCGAGAACTCAATTCGTACTTGAAGAGTAATGCATTATTTGCAGTACGAGCTGATGTTTTTTTAAATATATATATATGCATAAATATATATATATATATATATATAAATAAAAAGAAAGAACAGTAAGATATAAAATCCGGTGTTCTTATAGATATTTTATTTTTACAAAATAGTGCCCAATGTAAATTTATAGAGCATTAATATTATAAATTAATTGATTTAAAATATGGTTATTTTCCTACACAGTTCAACCATGTTTCAAAAAATAGAAGCTAAAAACTCCTAATTTTATTTTTTGCAATAAAATTAAAAGCATTAGTTCCATTTCATCTTCAAACGAATTTTGGAGTAACTTTTTAAAAAAAATACCGGGTTTTAAAGACACAGCTAAAATCACGTTTCCATGGTTACAGAATATTCTACTCAAATTGAACAAGGGGTGTCTAGATTTTCCTTATGACAGTATCATTGTATCAGTTATTAGCTACAATTTGGTAAGGGGTAGGGATGTATTTTACACTGAAACCTGACATCAGTTGAATGGATGTCGTCTGAATTTTTTTTTTTTTTTTTTTTTTTATAATGGATTCTAATACATTTAACTGTTCTTAAAAAGAATATAGTAAAATAAAAATTAAAAAGGAAAATATTTCAAATCGTAGTTAAATAAAAAGTATTAGAAAAAATCTTTAATTTTAAAAAATGACGTTGAAATTTTTTTTTTTATTGTTAACAATTTTTTTTTTTTGAAAAAAAAAAAAATTCAGACGACATCCATTCAACTGATGTCAGGTTTCAGTGTAAAATACATCCCTACCCTTACCAAATTGTAGCTAATAACTGATACAATGATACTGTCATAAGGAAAATCTAGACACCCCTTGTTCAATTTGAGTAAATATTCTGTAACCATGGAAACGTGATTTTAGCTGTGTCTTTAAAACCCGGTAATTTTAAAAAGTTACTCCAAAATTCGCTTGAAGATGAAATGGAACTAATGCTTTTAATTTAATTGCAAAATAAAATTAGGAGTTTTTAGCTTCTATTTTTGAAACATGGTTGAACTGTGTAGCGAAAATAACCATATTTTTAAATCAATTAATTTATATTATATTATATATATATATATATATATATATATGAATGTGCGTTATAAAAAATCTGCATACGCGCACATAATTGCATCGTATATATATATATATATATATATATATATATATATATATATATATATTCGGTGTTATAAATACAGTGGTCAATTTTATGAAACAGTGTTGTAAGTATATATTAGAGAATAAAGATATCCAACGTCTACATAACGACTCGGAGTTTCATGCAGTTCATGAATTCTTCTTCATGTGAGAATATGTCCGCACCAGAAAACTGCATAAAGGGTATGGAACTCTGTGTTCTTCTATTCACTTATATATATATATATATATATATATATATATATATATATATATACTAGCAGCATGGCCCGGTGTTGCCCGTGCTTGATTCAAAAATCGTACGACAGATACAACAATAGAGATAACTTGACTTAAAATATTTTTGCCTTTCCTTGCCTTTAAAGGAGTGTCCTTTGCCGTGCTGATGTTGCTACATGCCTTACTTCTTGCCTATCTCACACTGCGAATTTTTTCTCAGCTCTATACTAAACATTAAATCTGTTACGAAAAAAGAACTAAACAAAATGAACACAAAACGATCAGCATTAAAAAATGACTCGTAACTTGAAAAACCGAATGAAAAAAGAATCTTAACGACCACTACTTTTTCACACCCAACCCAATTCTGCGGAATCAAAATCAACGTTGAGTTTAAGCAAGCGAATGAGACAATTGGTGTAAAGTGTCATGCAGATCTAAATTTTTCCCACTTGTGACGAATGCAGCTATCGATTTTTTTGGCATGCTAGTTAACATTCGTGCTAGTCAGCTGTTGACTCTCACTCTGGCCCATAGAATCTTCCTGCATATTCGTGGCAGCTAGCTATTGGCACTCATTCTGGTCAGTAGAATATGGCCGCAAACTACATGAAAACTGCCGTAGAATCATGACAAAATTGATTATTTCCACTATCGATGGGAGTTGGGAAATGCAAAGTCGGTTTGGCCTTCCCACTAACTTGGAACATGCGCATGTAAATTTTGGTGCAAATCCGTCGAAAATTGCGGCTGTGAATTCGTTACACACACACATACATCCTGCCTTTTATAGATAGATATTTACATCAAAGGGAAAAAAATCAGTGAA
Organism: Acanthosepion pharaonis; assembly: GCA_903632075.3. Lineage (NCBI taxonomy): Eukaryota > Metazoa > Mollusca > Cephalopoda > Sepiida > Sepiidae > Acanthosepion > Acanthosepion pharaonis. The sequence goes on along the minus strand of CAHIKZ030005332.1, from coordinate 107,886 downwards.
GAGAATGTGCCTGACTGGGACCCACTTTGATCAAAATTAGGTATACTTATTCAAGTATCCTGGGTAATGAAGTTTTAGAATATATATGGCTAGTTTATCTCCAAAACCCTGAGAGCAGGTCGATAACAAACAGACAGACAGTGGCTATAAATTTATATATATATATAGACTATCAAATACACATACACACATAAATATGTGTGTGTATGTTTATTTGATATTCTATATATATACAGTTATATATATATATATATATATATATATATATATATATATATATATATATGTGTGTGTGTGTGTGTGTGTGTGTGTGTGTGTGTGTGAGTGTCTGCACATTTGAGTGATTTTCTGATAAAAATCTTGACAGATATATTTACTCCTTCTATTCCTGATCATCCGAAATCATACACATAATTTTTAGCATATTCCTTACAACAACGATGTCCTTGTCTTGATTTAACATTGTTGCGCGAATTCTCCACTGAAAGGAAGCGGAAGTAACATAGCAATTTTCGCAATTTTTAACATTGTCTTACGCAACCCAGTAATTTTACATTATCTTATTTCTCTTTTGATGTTATGCCTTCCTTTCAGCCCATATGAGTTTTTATGCATATCTGAAATTTAAAAAGACAGATACCAGTAAAGATATTATTATATATATTTATTTCCACTTGGACGAACATATTGTAAAATAGCAGGCCATGAAATAAATTATTGTATATATTTTCATTTATAAAGATATCATACAATCAGAGTGTACATTCATCCTATGAACCTAAATATGTCTTGTAAATATTAAAATTGATCAAAATTACGTAGTATAATTGTGTGCGGGTGTGTGTGTATTAAAGAAAGACCAAAACGGTTTATGGAGCCAGTGGACAACTTGCGTAAACCTAAACACTTATCAAGATAAAGTCTCGAACAAAAACGCCAGTACTGAAAAAAGAAAGAGCAAAAAAAAAAAAGGCCCAAAGTGAAACCAACTTCCTCAGTAAATGAAAGTGTTCGAAGCCTAGATTATCTAGATAGAACAAAAATCAATCATAGACACGTATTTATCAATCATAGGCACGTATTTATGTAATTTAGCTATACAAAAATAATCCTGTCTTATGAAAGGATGGCCCTAGTCGTAACCAAAGTTTTAACGCACACATTACATCTTTTGAATTCTCTTTCACTCCCAGTAGCTCGTTGTGGCTTAGTGACATTGTTGCCTTTCTTTGGGCGAATTTTTAAAAAATAATCAAATCTAATGAGATAAATACATTTGTAAGTCACGCATTTAACTGATCTTTTTATTCTGTATTGTTTTTTGTTATAATAACGTTTATATTAATAATTAAAGTTAAGATTCACAATACATATATGAATATGTATGTATGTACGTCTACTGTAATCCTGTTGTATTTCGATATTAACACTTTACGATAACATTATTTTTGTTAGCCCTCATTTTTGGTATAATATTTATAACATGTCCGTTTTTATCGATGTATTTTTTAAAATACTTTTTTTTATAGAAATTACAGATGGTAGACTGATCCTTGGCCAAGATGCTATAATTTAATACAATTTTGAGCATAAAGACATACTAAAACGAAGATGTGCCTACCCATATATATTTATTTCCATTTTATGTGAACATCATTGAATGCTCTATCTTTTCTATTAATATTTTCATGGCAATTGCTCGGATGAGCTTTCCTCCTTTGTGACTCGAGTGCCTTAAGTTAATATCAGAAATTAGATCTCACCGTTTTCCTGTTGAACTAACTAGACGCAACCGTATGTTCTATTCTAAAACTTTCATTTCCCGTACTTCTCGTCTTTCAAATTCCCTTCTGATTTCTTGCTTCCCTTCGACCCACAATCTTCAATCTTTAAAACGCAACGCCAAAAGCTATTTACTGTTTCCTGAAATCTGTTATTTAATTGTCTTTCTTCCCCAATTAAGTATTCTCATTGTTTTTTATCTCCTAGGAACCTATTTCGTCTTAATGGCATTATCATATTGCATGGGGTTGAAAGGATTAGAGAATATGATAAGCTTTTTTTTTTAGCTATATATGAATATCTACATATATATATGTATAGCTATGTGTGTGACTTTGTGTGTGTAAAATGTAATTTACATTGCTATTTATGTAATTTAGCTATACAAAAATAATCCTGTCTATATTTTTTGAGGTGAGGTATTGCAAATATTTATACTGTTCGAAAAGCTGTTTTCATCTTTATTAACATATTTACAACATTTCAGTCGTTGTACGCTCCAGCCTTCTTTAGGTGATATTTCTTGGAATTTCGAACTGACAAATATTTGGTCCACGGGGGTAGAATTTTCTAATTCCACGTACCATGAAATTTTGGGTATCTCAGTTTCAATTAATTCCCCTAGATAGCACAACTCTCCAGGTTTATGTTTCCCTCTGCTGTGGAAGAGTTATTGAACTCATAATTCTTTGTTCATGTCACTTTTGGATCAATCAACCAACACCTCTATCAACTGGATCATGTATCATTGCGCTCATATATATATATATATATATATATATATATATATATATATATATATATATATATATATATGTATGTATATATATATATATATATATATAAATATATGTATATATATATGTATATATATATACACATATATATATATATATATATATATATATATATATATATATATATATATATATATCATCCACACAGACTGTTTCACAGCTCTTCAGAGTGGGTAGACGTCCGGTTGCCTCTAGCTAGGATCGAAAACCGAATGGGAGATTCTACTACTAAGCCATCGGCGCACAGCAGGGATGAAGGTGAATTTTAGTGTATTTATTTTTTAGATAAACACAGAGTGACCGACAGGACTCAATTCGCTTTTGCCGAAGAGTCTCGCTATATCAGCCATAATTGTCACTGTTTACAAACCCACACTTCCTCCCAAAAGAGCTCAACAGAAATTAATTTTTCAGTTGCCTATATATATATATATATATATATATATATATATATATATATATATATATATATATGATATGCGCTCTGGTATACAGTAAAATGACTGTCATATGAGCTCTGGTATATATATATATATATTATGTTATGCATATTACATTTTTTTTCTTATTGTTGTTATTCTCGAGTTATCTGTATTAATGTTTCCCATATTTTATTAATATCTATGCTTGGCGGACTTAGAGGATTTTTATGGCATAGCATATGCGTTGAGTCTTTAAGTTTTCGTAGTTCTCATTTATTTTCAATTCAAAATAATGTAAATTAATAACTCTGTTACATTCTATGATAACTAAGTTACTAACTAAATAATTCCTCTTTACTCATAAAATTTATGTAAATATTTCAGTAATTTTTACAACTGTTCTGATATCGTCTCAAATATGTCGTCCGGTTGTTCTTGTTGATGTTCAAATATATGAGCAGATAACATATCTACTTTCCAAAATCCGCCCATATATAAGAATATATTTCAATTATTTCTTGATCAGGCGAAGGTCTTTTCAAAACCGTCTAGTCCCATGTGAAAATAATGGGGTTGGTAGTTAACAAAAATTGTAGACTATCTATAGCTTCAAGTTGGTGGACATCGTTCATTTTGGCGAGGTGAAAAATGCCCGAAGAAATATAGACTGAATGACAGAAATAATAATAATGCGCAGTCCAAGTTTTTCTTCTTACTACCGGACAATTTAAAGCCCAGTTAGGATTCAGGTTTTTATATCAGAGAGTCCTGTTTGACAGGTCGAATACAAATGCGAGATGATATATCTTTTCTATCGGTCGTGTTTACAATGCGTATTTTTTTTATTTTTTTATTTACTGTTCTTGTCTCGTCCGTACGCATATTCCCAGAACGTTCATACCAAAGCTTTTTGATGAATCCAATGCATCTCGTACTGAAACATTCTCCCGGAAACAAACGTCAGGCGACCACCTGTGACATCTAGACTTTAGAATGACAACCCGACCCCAGAAGAAGTCTCGCCGCGTATCACAGACCACGATGACATAGAAGGCCAACACAATAGAGAAAATTGCAAAGAATATATATATATATATATATATATATATATATATATATATATATATATATATATATATAACGAAAAACAAATCAATGAGCAAGAAAAGAAAATGCGAAAATGCATGAAAAAAGAGTCAATATTGAAAGAGAATAATTCATTGTGGCCGGGGTAGTTGTGTCTCGGCATAGAGTTCATTTAAATATGATTTGGCGGATGGGGGGCGGGCATCGGTTCAAGGTAGATTTTTTTAGGAGATATTCACGTTTTTTTGTGGGGGTGAATTGAGACTTTCTTGATTAAGATTAACAAATACAGCAATCAGACTGGTTAGTCTGTATTGAGACATTTTTAAAGGAAATTAAATATGTAATGACAAAGTTCTGCCGAAACGTGTACCAAGAACGCAGGTGAAAGGCAGTAGGTGTAACACGGCGTTAAATACAAGACAATCATGCAAAATGACGTCGTTACCGAAGAATCAAGATCAAGGCAAAAAAAAAGCAGAAGAATTATTATAATCAAGATCAGCAGCAGCATCAGAAGAAAAAGTGGGATGGGAAGAAAGAGGATGAAAGAAGAAGAAGAAGAAGAAGAAGAAGAAGAAGAAGAAGAAGAAGAAGAAGATACAAGCAGTAGAAATACAAGAGGGAGAAGAAGGGGAGTAGGAGGAGGAGAAAGTTGGCAGAGCAGTCTGAGATGAAGTGGCAGAAGGCGTAGAAACATTCTCATAATCATCATTCTTGTCATTATCATCATCAGCAGCAAATAAAAGTAGAAGAAGAAAAAAGAAGAAAAAAAGAAAGGCATTAAAAGCAGAAGATAGATGCGAAGAAGAAGAGGAAAGAGGACGGAAATATGTACTCGGCATCATCATCATCATCATCATCATCAACATCATCAAAAAAAGAAGAAACAGAAAAACGCAATGACGAAAAGAACGTGTAATGAAGAATATCAAAAAAAAAAAAAAGAAGAAGAAGAAAAAATAGCTCACAGAAAGATTGTGGTTGAGAAGAAGATGTCATAAATCCCAAAGAGACTGCACAGAATTGAAATCGAAAAATTCTCTTCCCTGGCAACTGCTCAATTTCTGAAGGAGGATCAAATCAACTTAAAGATCAAAGCTATTTCGCATTCTATAAAAAGCTCCCAACGAATGTGGCTGAGAGAGAATGCACGCGATCACCATAGTTGGAATTTCAGAAAGGAAATTCCCTATCATATTGGGAAAAATTTGCAATGTTAGCTTGCACTGATGAACATGGATTCTGAGCATTAAGCGAAAGAATTTTACGCCCGTCGGTTCGTCTCCAGCTTCATACATCAATCTATAAATACCTATTTATCTTATAGCAAAGGAGCGCTATGCGTTTGGTAGAGGTTTACATATAAATGTGATGGACAAGGATAGATTAATCTTGAAGTTTACAGATAAACATATATATATATATATATATATATATATATATATAATAGAAATTAAGGACGATTTGAGATAATTAAGTAATTCGTCGAGTCTAGAAGAAACCTCAACAGAATGCAGAAATCACTGGACGGCCGTTTCGTCCTATATTTAGTAAGCATCAACAGTGCGCTTCCACTGCCGAGAATTGAAACCCGGACAGTTACGATATGAGGCAATCGTCATATCGACTGTACCAATGGGCCTCGGTGAATCGGTGCCGAGGCTGCTTCTATACTCGATGAATTACTTAATTATAATTATCTCAAATCCTCTTTAATTTCTATAATTTGTATATCTTTCTTGAACCGGCTTCTAATGCTCTGAATGGAGCGACTTGGAGATAGTAGTCATGGCTCTCGGGGGCACAGTCCTATGGGTAAAGGAATCTCGGATGATTTCCACCACGGAATATGTGAAGGGGCGGCGGAATATCGAGTCTAATTCGTTACCTCTTCGTCACCGAGGCCCACCGTTACCTCTTCGTCACCAGGTGCAGTTGGTATGTCGTTTGCCTCATAACGTAACTGTCAGGGTTTCAATTCTCGCAAATGGATGTGCACTGCTGATGAGTCCCAAATATAAGACGAAATGACTTTCTAGTGCTTTCTGCATTCTGTTGCGGTTTCTGCTAGACTCGATGAATTATATATATATATATATATATATATATATAATTTCCAGTTGTACATAACTTTATAATTGCAAGGAACAGGCATAATTTCTTATTTAAATTACCACAGTTGATGTAAATATAAATCTAAAAAATAACCAGTTTCGTCCAAGCTTAACTTGAATTTTATTGTGAGAATTAAAACCGTGTAAAATAATTTATATAATGAGAGTCGATATTCAAGAAACCTTGAGACTAATAATATTCTGACCCAGCAAGCAATCCCTCTGTTTACAGAGAATAGGTTTGCATGATGTGATATACAGAGACTCTACAACATTGACATGATATTGTTATTTTCTAAGCATAGCTTAGATGTGGCGCAAGGCCGAAAGCCGCATGGAGCGATCAGTGGGGATTGAAGTCACGACTCAGTGAGACCAGCTTGCTAATTATTACGCCAAGTCGAGGTGCCCAAACTTGAGATGATATGAAAAGTGTGACCGAGAGAGTATTGAAAAACGGTCAACGCTAAAGCCCGTAAAACAGCTCATTTTTTAGTAATTGACGACCAAACAATTTTGGTAATTTCAGTTGATGGGATAGTGAGACTCAACAGTGTTATCTAATGCCATTTCATGACAAGATTTAGTTTGCATTCCAGCCTCGCAGATCTTAGTTTGATGTTTCGCATATATTTACGGCTACTCTATTGAGTATGAAAGGTTTACAAGAGACAAGATAATGAAATGTCTATACTGATCTGAATCCGATCAAAGATCTATGGCCTCTTCTAAAGATGAAATTATATAAACGGGGCAAAAACACGACAAGATGACGATTGAGAAGCAATTAAAAATCGACAGGTTGAGAACTGAATCTGCTGATATCAAAACCAATGAATAATAGATTAGTGACAATGATTAAAGACAATTGGCATATCGTTAACATGTAAAGGATCCAAAAACATCATATCTTTGTTATTTTTCTATTATAGGTTTTGATCAACTGCAGATGGTTTTATTAACCTGTTAACGAAGTAGAAATTGATTTTGTGTTTCCGCCTATCATTCGACAGCGTTTATATATATATATATATAATTTATCAAAGAAGTAAAAGAATTTGAAAGTCCCTAAAATGTAATTCGTAATTTGTACGTTTAAATTTCTCATTTAACAATCCTTCAAAGCAAATGTTTATATTACTGTATGTGAAAAGATATTGCTTTCTAAAAATTCGACCAAGTGGACCTCATGGTAAAATAATATTAAGAGTTGAGACGTTTAACATGATGTATCATTTATAATTTACATATAGCTCATGTTAAATAAAATTATTTTTGTTGTGATACCTATTCAACGACGAAATATTTCAAAAATATTAGTCCATATTAATTAATATATTTACACAAAGACACACACACACAGACACAGACACACACACACACACACACACACACACACACACATATACAACTACTGCCTCAAGGAATCTTGTTTTCCTGACTGCTGGAAGTCCTCTTTGATCGTTCTTGTCTTCAAGAACTCCGGCGACCCCTCTGACCATTCCAACTACCGTCCTATCAGTCTCCTTCCCCTCTTCTGCAAAATCTTCGAAGCCCTAATCAATACCGGGGTGGTTAACCACCTCACATCTCATAATCTGCTCTCAGACAAGCAATATGATTTCCGCTTTGCCCGATCTACAGCCGATGTGCTTACGGCCATCACTGAAACAGTCTACCGATCTCTTCAAAATAACGGGGAAGCCCGAGCCAGGGCACTAGACATCTCCAAAGCATTTGATAGGGTTTGGCATGCCGGCCTTCTTCGCAAACTCCAGGGTTATGGCATTACGGGTCGATTATATAACCTAATACAATCATTCCTGTCAAATGACCTTCCTGACGCCATCAATTCCCAAGTTGGCATCTACCCGGATGGCACCACAATATATTCCTGCCTCAAAAACAAATCTAGTCTCGCTGACAAAACTCACCTGGCCGTGCGTCTCGAAAAAGAACCTCCAATCGATTGTGAACTGGAGCATGAATTGGCTGGTCAACTTCAACGCTTCTAAGACAAAACTGCTCTCTATTAATCACCAAAGAGATCCTTCCCTTCCCTCCATTAGAATGTCTGACGCTAAACTTCCCGAGAGCAACTCTCTGCGGCTTCTCGGTCTCACGTTGACTGCTGACCTGAGATGGAATAAATACATTGAGTCAATTGCCTCGTCCACTGCAAGGAAAATTGGCTCCCTGAGCCGCGCTAGGAAGTTTTTCTCCCCAGAGTCGATCCTCCAGATCTACAAATCCACAATTCGCCCTTGCATGGAGTATTGCTGCCATATATGGTCTGGTGCCCCTTCTGTTTGCCTCGGGGTTTTTGATAGGCTCCAGAGGCGGATATGCAATGTGGTTGGCCCTGCCCTGGCGTCTCGTCTACAGTCACTTTCTCACAGACGCGCCGTCGCCTCCCTCTGTCTGTTCTACAAATACTTTCATGGAAATTGCTCCGAGGAGCTGCATTCGCTGAATCCCAGACGTCATGAGTTCCAGCGCCTTACGAGGCTGGCAACACGCTCTCACCCCTTCACTGTGGAAACTCTAAATGTAGCCGTCTCTTCTACTCTAATAGCTTCATGTCTCGCACCTCTCGCCTGTGTAACTCCCTTCCCTATTCCTGTTTCCCTGGGAGCTATAATCTCCTGCTATTCAAGAGTAATGTCAATCGACATCTCCAGTTGCCTTGATCTATCCACTACCCTCATCCTTTCTTCTATCACTCCTATCTGATCTTGCTCTAAATTTTCTGTAACCCCTTTGCGTCCTAGTGGCTTCCCGCCTTGCTTGGGGTGAAATGCTTAAAAATATATATATATATACATATAAAAGCATTTCCACCCAAGCAAGGGGGTGGGATGCAAGGGATTATAGAGTGAGAGTGGGAGTAAAGAGGCGTGATGGAAGAAAGGATGAAGAGAAGGACAAGAAATAGGTCAGTGCATCTGCAGATATAGATTTGCATCATATTTAAATAGCTAGAGATTATAGCTATCAGGTAAGCAATTAATAGGGAGGGAATTTCACAGACGGGAGGTGCGAGATATGAAGTTATTGGAGTCGAAAGAACGGACACATTTAACATTTTCGACAGTGAAAGGATGGGACCCGTATATATATATATATATATATATATATATATATATATATATATATATATATATACACACACACACACACGCACATACACACACACACACACACACACATATATATATATATATATATATATATATATATATATATTGACCTTTAGGCCTTTCCTGTTTTTCTTTCTTCTATTACACTACTCTCCATAGCTTTCATACATCTCACTATCAAACTAGTTCCCCACTCCCGCACATACACTATAACTTTGTTTCTCATACCCGGAGATATATTCTCCGTTTTCTTTTGAATTTGGAGGTCTGATGAATTGGATCGTGATTACGATGATTCCAATGTAATAAATTATAACCACGGAATATTAGTGTTTGTGATTTTATTATATTATTACCCCTGTCCTGAAATTGGGTTCTACCTGGATTCTATCCTCTTAGGAAATTTATATATATATATATATATATATATATATATATATATATATATATATATATATATATATATATATATATATATATATATATATATATATATATATATATATATATATATATATATATATTGACCACTAAAAGTATCTATCTGTCTGCCTGTCTGTCTGTCTGTCTCTCTCTCTCTCTCTCTCTACATATATATACATATATATATATATATATTGCAAAATTTAGGTCTTAATGTTATCATAATCTTTTCATATGCACGAATATTTTTTTCTATACATTAAAATTTAATCAGGCAAAAATCCACTGTAACAGTGAGAATCGCTTTTATTTTCCCAAATATATTGTGTATTTGGGCAAGAAACTATTTTATACAAGTTTCGTAAAAGAAAACCGATAACTCACTGCGATTAACATTTTTATTTAATTTTTCTTGTGTTCGTGCACCTTCTCTCATTCTTGACACAAATTATTTAAAAACAGTCCAAAAGTTCGGCATGTTGGAGCACATTCGACAATTCTGTCATGTTACCATCAACGCTAGAAAACGAGAAAAAAATCCCACAAATCTAAAATATTAGACATCGCTGACAGCACGTCTGACATCAACAACACAATATCTGTTATCCTATCCACTAAAACACTGATTGCAAATTCTGGAAATGAATTAGTTATGTCCAACACTAAAGATTTACAACCTACTCCAAGACAAAGGAAGATATAATTAGGAAGATACATTGATCCACAACACCACATCAGATGCGGGAATTTATCAAATAAAATCATCACAATATAGAAACAAATATATGGGTGAGACATCACGGAATGTAAAAGCTCAATTCTATGAACACAAGCGAAACTAGAGTTCAGACAATTGATTAAACTCTGCCGTATACATGAATAAAACCGGATAAAACGTTGATTTTGCAAATTAAAACAATTTTTTTTTATAGGTCGAAAATACCTCGAAGGAATCATGATAAATACACATCAAAATACTGTATTCACATCACCAATATTTATTAAATACATCATTAAAGGATCTAACGTACAAATAAATACCAATAAAACACCCGATATTGAGGTTAAACTTCAAATCAACATGAAGACATGCGCCAAACATAAATAAACTCCACTGACATACACACTCGTACACGCACGCGCACACACACACACACGCACACACACACACACACACACACACACATATATATATATATATATATATATATATTTTAATAAAAACAGACCATTTAAGTTTCCATGTAATAAGATATTTTACCACAACACTTTTAAAGGGCTCTGGATCATCAGACTTTACTTCCAACTATATATATATATATATATATATATATATATATATATTTTTTCTTGGAAGTAAAGTCTGATGATCCAGAGCACTTTAAAAGTGTTGTGGTGAAATAACTAATTACATGGAACTTTAAAGTGGTCTGTTTTTATTCAAACATATTTGCTCTGGATTTACATTGAGCTCTCTGGATATCATCCTCCTTGGCTCTACTCATACGGAATACCTAGTTTTTGTATTAACTATATATATATATATATATATATATATATATATATATATATATATATATATATCTGCAGGCAAACATTCGCTGTATCACAGCTCTTCAGTGTGGCTAGACGTCCGGTTACCTCTAGCTAGGATCGAAACCTGAGATTCTACCACTAAGCCGTCGGTGCAAGGCAGGGACGGAGGTGAATTTTAGGCTATATATTTTTAGATAAACACACAGTAACTGAGAGACTCGATTCGCTTTACCGAAGAGTCTTGCTATAATAGCCGTAATAGTCACTGTTTATAAATCCACATTTCCTTCCCCAGAGAGCTCAACCGGAATAAATTTTTTAGCAGACCTTGTTCTCGTCAACCACCAACCAGAGGAGGTAAAACAGATTCGGTAGCTAAAACGGTATTGTCAACCCTGGCGCCACCACAGCAGCTTTTGCCACCGGACAGGTTAGTGTTTTTGTGTACACGTCAGTCTCTTACGATTTCTGTATGCAACTGCAACTGAGATTTTCAACGCTTTTGTAGACACTGTTATAGTGACAAAGCGGGAAAGGTAAACAGATGTGCTTCACATAGGAAGTTGCAGTTTGTTGCGACAATGGTTTTATTTAACATTATTTATTTTGGATCTTGACCAGATCCGACTCGATGCCTGAAGAGCTGTGGCCTGAAAACGACGTGAAGCAGCCTTAAGGTTCCGACCAATTTATACCCGCTTTCAAAAGGAAAGAATGGAATCCACCGAAGGGAATCCAAGGAAGTAATCCACGGCAACCGAACTCAGTTGGTAGCAAAAGAAATGTCCATCCCTTTACAAAGGCAGTCGTTTCGCAGCCAGTCGTTCGTACGCCTCATTCTCTGTTCTCCTCCTACCATGGAACAGTTCATTCTACTAGAAGGATGCACTACTTTAAATCAGGCCACGCTGCAATGTCATTGCGTACGTACATCTGAATTACACATACAAACACGAACACACACACACACACACACACACACACACACACACACACACACACACACACACACACACATATATATATATATATATATATATATGTGTGTGTGTATAAAATTTCAGTTATATTATCTCTGTAAAAGAACAATATGAATGAAGACAAAAGGTAAGTTTTGCTTAGCTGTTGAATTTTATCTACTGAGGAACTTTATAAAGGTAAATGGCAGTATAAATCTCTCACAGGATGTAACGCGACGGCTACTTTTTTTTTATATATATATATATATATATATATATATATATATATATATATATATATATATAATAAAAAAAGCCTTAAACACTAATATTCCATGGTCATAATTTATTCCATTGGAATCGTAAATACGATCCAATTCATCAGACCTACAAATTCAAAAAAAAAAACAGAAAAAAACAACTCCGGAAATAAAAACAGAATTTAGAGAGTGTAAGTAAGGAGGAGGAGGGAGATTAAACCTAACAGAGAGAATTTTAGGAGAGGTGGGTGGAAGGGGTTTAATTAAGAGAAAAAACTGAATGTTGACGGCTGTCTAATGCATAAAGATACATTTCGTGGTGACATATACACACCATAGACAATCTTATGTTAGAATAAGAGGGAGGGAAAGACGAGGTGGGGGAGAGAGAGATGGGGTGAAGGAAAGTAAAATTGCGTTTACTTAAAGGGCCGCTTTGTAATATAGAAAATTTGACAAATTTAATATCGACTACAGGTTACAAATCAAATATAAACATATAAAAAATAAATATCTGAGACTAGAAAAGAATATTCTGGATGACATTCTCTGGAAGACAATAAAAACTATAATTAATTTCAGGGTTTGTACGAAAACAACTTTTCAAACATTTGTTTGCTTGCTATTTCAAACCTAACTGGGGAAAAGATGGGTTCCTGCCTTTTCCGAGGTTTTGAGCGTGAAGTGAATGAAACAGTTTCGATTGAAATTTGAACTCGACACGCCAAATTCACTTAATCATAACACTATAATTGCCACAGTATATAGTCTACTTCTAGGGTCCGTGTCCGTATATATATATATTGTCTGAAAAACGGTTATATTTTAAAAAGTATTCAAAATCGGAATAAGGGACTATTTTCTTGAGTAGATTTTCGTTTGATTAGCATACATATTGGAGCAGATCAATTTAGAAAGTGGATGTGCAAGGTGTAAGAGAATTAGTGAACTATATATATATATATATATATATATATATATATATATATATATATATATATATATATGGTGGACTCTCCCATCGTATTCGACGTAAGAGGGTCAAACAAAACAGTTTCTAGCCAGACAAAATCACATTTGATTAGCTTTTAGGGGTTAAGGCTTTGTGCAGAACTAACCACAGTTTTTGAAGAGCCGGACACAGGGACCTGGTGCACTACGAGCCACAAGGTCCCTAAGTTGCAGATGCATTATATAATGTGTTAATGAAATATACACTCAAGTTCAAAATTTTCAAGTAACCCCAGAATTAGTATGAGATGAAATTGTCAGAAGAGTGAAAATATATGAAAAAGAGTCATTGAATAAGAATGGAATCTATCATCAAACTTCCACTTGGAGAAACATTTGCAACGTATGCCAAATATTTATGCTAAAAGAGGACATTTTCACGAGAACTCAATTTGATTGTAAAATGCTTTTTTTCTTCTTTCATAATAAAATTACTAATAGAAAAACGCATGCATGACAATTTTCTCTTATTTAAAGTACAAAACTTCTTCTAGGGCCAAATTAAAAAGAAAAAATTCTAAAGATCTCCTCAATCTGTTGAACTATAGTGTATACATTATTTACATTATTCGGACTACATCTTTGTCGCCATATTTATTACAACGTTTCGGCCGTTGTACGCTTCTTCAGGTGGTTGGGATGTCGAACTGAACCCTTTATTTCGCTCACTGCGGTAGACTGTACTAGTTCCACGTGCCATGTTTAATGGATGTCAGTTATCAGTTACCTGTTAATTTCACTCTGAAAGTTCTCCACTGCCTTAACCGGGTATTGAACTCACACCCTTTGGGTCCTGTCACCGGATCTAACCAATGCCTTTATCCACTGTGTCCTTGAGGACATGGCATGAGTTTTAATAAATATGGCGACAACGAGGAGGACAATAATCCGAATAATGTAAATAATGTACATAATACCTCATCTCAGAAATATAGACAGATACTATAATGTATGCATTCGAAACCTATAACTTCTTTTATGTATTTATTAGTAAACGTCCAACTGTACGTTGCATAATCAAACCAGATAACCAATTTATCAATGTCTTAATAAGAATAGATATCATCTATAAATGTTGCCATTGACTGCTCATATACGTAAATATATTTGATAATATGAATTATATTGTGGAAATATTGTTATGTACATGAAAATTAGTCATAGTGTAGTTCAATAATTATAAGACATTCTATCAGACTAGACCTGACTATTCCTAAACTCAGTCTGTCTTTTTGTTTCTATATGCGAAATTTCCTCCAAGAAATGTCGTCAAATTATTTGCGCAGCCACTGCAGAGGATAAAAATAACACAATTACTAACTGCGTGTTTTATGCCTAAATAAAAAAAAAATTCTGTACATGGTCACCAATACTGATTATGTATTTCTTGCTAGGAATTAACATTTACCTGCATGTCAGCTCTTTAAAAATTCAACAACAGCTGAAGTGATATGCGTTTTTAAACATATCACTTTCGGCCATTTGAATCTCATTACTGGTCAATTAACAGTGTTTATACATACTATTAGGTCTCGGATAAATATCTTTTTCTAAGACACCGATGTTGAAATAGGAGGAATATAAATGAGAAAACTTATGGTGTGAAACATCAATTTGGTTCACTGATGATATTATACAGGGTGCGGCAGAAATACCTCCCAAAATAATGGTAAGACATTAGTTGCATTGTTGTCTTCATCTAGTTGATGTCTTAAAATATTACGACATCTCTGTGATGTATGCTTCAGGGTGGAGTAATGGATGGGGAATCGGAAAGCCGAGTTCGAATTCCAGTCGAATTCATTACATTCACTAACTTGGTAATACACTTTTCTTCTTCTCCCCCTCAGATACGGGTAAAAAGCAGCACGGACTGGATCCTATAGCCTTGGATGTTCTACTGCAAAAAGAAATGCCAACCTACTGCGGGAAAAAAAATCTGCCTCGTCAGTGATATATCGAAAGATACATGATTGCCTAAGCGTATATCACGCATTGCACAAAATTGACAGATATATATTATGAAATGGATTAAGACCGACAATTATTTTATATTATTTAAAAGACCACTAAGTTAACTTTCCTTAAGAATGTGGGACTGCATATATGCAACAGTATTAGCATATACTGGAGGCATTGTGGAGTAATGGATAGCGGCTCGGATTGAGGAATCGGAAAGCTGCGTTCGAATTCCAGTCATATCCATTATATTCACTTACGTGCCAATATACTTGGGAAAGGTATGAATGCTCGTCCTCTCACCCACCTCAGCTATTAGTAAATAGACAGATAAGGTTCCATAGCCTTTGGTGGCAACTTGTCTACCGCAGAAAGAAATGGCAACCTACTGTGAGAAAAAATCCGACTCGTCAGTCATGTATCGAAAATATATGATCGCCTAAGCGTGTATCACGCATGGCACATAACTGAGTGAAATTCACTTACGTACTTATAGCCTGTTGAAATGTATGAATCTTCGTCTTTTCCCCTCAGCTATGGCTAAATAGCAGGAGAGACCGGGTTTTATAGCCTGGGATGAAAACTAGTCTACCGCAGAATGAGATGGCAACCTATTGCGGGAAAAAAACTGCCTCGTCAGTCATGTATCGAAAGATACATGATCGCCTAAGGGTGTATCATGCATGGCACATAACTGACTGAAATTCACTTAAGTGCTAATAGATTTGGAAATGTATGAATCCTCTTCTTCTCTCCCCCCCAACTATGGGTAAATAGCACGACAGACTGGGTCTATAGCCTTAGATGGAAAATGGTCTACCACAGAAAGAAATGGCAACATACTGCGGGAAAAAATGTATCATGCATGGCACATATACTGACTGATATGTCGCAGGTATTTCTGTCGCATCCTGTATATATTTAACTCGGCGAAAGACTCCAAAAAACACGGTTACCCCTTAAACCGAGGGAAGATTTTGCACGAATATTGACGTCGAATGAGTAAAAAATGAGAATATAAAATTTTAGATGATGTTTTTTATGTTTATTTTCTATTTCTTTACATATAGAACAATAAAAATAATATTTTAAGTATTTTAGATAATATAAAGTAAAATGATATTATACTGATGAAGTCTGTTCGCATTGATTCCATTTCCAAAGTTACTCTTCTACACTTGTAACTATAAAAGGCGTCTACACGGCGCCAGGGTGTATCGCGATAAATCTTCAGTAAGCAGCACTGTAATTCTTTGTTGTTCATTAGGAGGATATTCGTAACAGCATAATGTTCCTTGTTGTATTCCATGCAGAAAGCAATTGTGCATTCTTTGTCACCATTTTTCGCATTTTTCCACCACAAGAGGTATGCGTGCACACATATAATTGTCTTTAGCTTGTTCTCTAATTTTTATTTACAGGCAAATACATCAGAAAATGACGAACATGAATCATAATTTGTTAACTTTTTTTTTTAAAACCGCATCCTGAATGAATGACGAGGTGTATCGATGAAAAAACAAATTAAATAATTGATGAAATCCGCTGATCTGCAGTCTTGTTGCTCATACCCGCCATTTAAGGTTTAAAGTATCATTAACATTTCATTTGTTAAACAGAATAACTTTTTAGAATTGTTAATGTTGATGCTACACATTTTTCTGTCAATGCATTCTTTGTTATGTGTATAAATCATAACAAAAGAGTAAATTAAAAAGAATGAAAAAAAAGGAACAGTTCCTTCCAGAAATAGAAGGGCATCCTGGGTATGATGATAAACTACACCCGGCAGCAAGACTTGTGATCGGGAGGTGTTGAGGAGTATTGAACCACCTCGTAATTGCTATTATTCTCAGGTCTGACCTTACCCGGGGTGGTTGAATCCGTTAGTGTCCCAGCTATGGGTAAATTTTTAACCACCAAACTTGGGTCAAAACAACTAACCCATTATGGTTGATATGCCGTAAAGCAAAATAAAGCATACACAAACCAAACCAAAACACACAACGGTTATTTCAATTATTACACCTTGAACTTTGTCAATAATTTTACTGTAGAAAATCACACAGGGTTGAAATCTGCCGCTACTAACAGACAAGCTTTTATAAATTACATCTTTGTAGAGGGCCGTGGCTGTTATATTGTTGGTAGAAATAGATGAAACGCATGTAAGGTTCAGATACTCCTGCTCGCCGGGCCCAACTATATAAAAAGGTTGGACTTTGATTAAGTCCAAAGAAGAAGGCAAAGAAAACAAACAAAACACAAGACCGATAATATATATATATACAAATATATATTAATAACAAGTTACAATGCATGGAGACAGTACAAAAGATGAAGTGTATGTGAATATTATGTATGTGCATGCGTGTGTGAATATTCTGTATATGC
>CAHIKZ030005332.1:70000-85000 GCA_903632075.3 Acanthosepion pharaonis | reverse complement strand
AGAAAGTGTACACAATATTTACATATAGTCCTTTCTATATTCTTGGTAAGACCGTTCCTGGAGAATGTGTTGACTGAGTCGCAGTCGGGCAGAGTCTCTGGTTGAATCTCTTGATTCCTCCCTCTCTTCACGGTACCAACCATATTTATATGGTCGGTACTCCACTATGCAAATTAGGTGGATCCTACCACAACAGTTGTATAGTCAGTTAACAATGCTCAGTTATCTTCAGGATTCATTCGCTCAAACGAATTTTTAACCATTAATCTTAGAAATCGTTTGCATACAACTGATAGTTTAAATATTTTAAACGGGTTTGACATCATGAATGTTATCCATATGAAACTCTCGAGTTTTCTGTTTAATGTTTTGCTTTCATAGCAATTTGCAAAACTATATCTCGCGCAGCATACACATCTATTTCTTTAATAACTATAATATGTGATTTCAGCATAGATTAACGTTTATTTTTAATTTTTTAAATAAATCATTTGGAGCAATGAGATTTTAATATGTAGCACGAACGTTGTTATTAATTAACATATTGATTATCTATTAGGCATCCGTTTACCTCGCAAGATAATATTAGAGTATTAAATACTGTTTATTATAAACCGGTAATGTTATTTAATACTGTTTATTATAAACAGAGCATTTACTTAAATACTTGTATCTATAAAAAGAATATTAAACATAAAAAAATGTCTTTAATAAATAAATTGTCGGACTTTGTCCAATTATTAATGTATGACGTCATTTGTTTACATTTGATACGCCATGAGCAGTTATGAATGTACGAGATTCATGGAAGATTGAAGTTTATAAGCAGTAAATTCGACCTTGCCTACCGAACGCTCCTTTGTGGCCGAGTCGGTTAAGGCACGTCAGCGTAAATGACGGTTCCGTATAGGATGCAGGTTCGAATCCTGTCAAAGGAAGAATATTTTCTATGAAAATTTCTCGGACATTCAGGCCGGTAAATGTTATTTAATACTGTTTATTATAAACAGAGAATTTACTTAAATACTTGTATCTATAAAAAGAATGTTAAACATAAAAAAATGTCTTTAATATATATATATTCACTTAGTGAGACATCTAGGAAGCATTATAGTATTCTTTTATGGCGAGATTACTTTCAAGTCAAAACTGCTTAATGATCGATGAAGTTAACTGAATGTCGATGAGCCTATATTAAGTACAACATAAGTTAAAATAAGTTATTCAGATGCATTATGTAATGTGTTAATTAAATATATTTTACAGTTCAAATGTTTGAAGCCATCCCAAGAATTAAAATGAAACGAATGCCAAATATTTTTATTCAGATATCAAGGCTAAAGGAGGATTTTTTTACGAAAGCAAAATTTAGTCGTCAAATGCTTTTTACTCGTTATAAAATTTCTAATAAAAATCAAGTCTCACTTTTTATTTAAACATGTTAAGTCTTCTCTTATTTAACGTATAGAACAACTACATTTGCGGCTAATTTAAAAAAAAAAATTACCAGCGTTATCCTCAAATTTATGAACTGTAGTGTATGTCTCACGAAAATATAAATTTATTTATTTATTTATTTATTATATATATTATCATCTTTTGCGATAGACGGCTCATATACGTAAAATTATATATTGAATTTGATAATATATATTTTATTGTGGAAACATTGTCTTGTAATCGAAAATTAGTCATAGTGTCGTTCAATAAATATCAGAACTAGACCAAACTATTTATAAACCTTATCTGAATTTTTGTTTATATATATGAGATGACACACTTCAAATGTCTCGAAATTATTTTCAGACACTAAAAAAGTGGGAGAACAATAATAATATTGGTGACAGCATGTTTTACAGCTAAATGAAAAGCAAAAGTCTGAAGACGTTTAGAATATTTTTTGCCAGGGTTTAGCAATAACCTTCACGCCAATGCAATAAAATTCAGGAAATTCGGCCATTTGAATCGCGTTACTCTCGACTGAAACCATTTTCTGTCCACTATTAGGTTCCCGCAAACGAGCACCAATTTTCTAGAAATATCTTATTCTACGACACCGAGGATTTTAATGAAAAACCTCATCTGGGCACGTCGATGATATTTTGATAGAATATTGCTTATTCGCGTTCGATAATAGAGAGGAAAAAAATACGGGTTATTGAAGGCAGGTATTACGCATATACCCACAACTTGAGACATCAGGATGTTCCACTACTTCCCAAACACACCGCACACACACACACATGTATATATATATATATATATATATATATATATATATATACATATATATATATATATATATATATATATATATATATATATATATATAATACACATAAATATATATATATATATATAGTACTCGTTTGGAGAAACCTCGGATAGCTCAACTTGCAGTAAAAAATAATCGGTTCCCGCGGAAAAATGGGGAATAAAAAAGAAAGAACCAAGAACATAAAAATAAAGCGTTTAAAGTTTAAGTCCAGAAGAAGAAGAAAAAACAAAACCCCAAATATATATGTGTGCGTGCATTTGTGGGTTTATATACTTGTGGAGCGGGAGAATGGAGAGCCGCGTGTTTTAGTGGACTCAGCAGTTTTCGATCTGCTTGTCTGAATTGTCTTCAAAAAACGAGAACAAGATCTAAAAGGTCAGCCAATCTAACAGTGATCTCATCCCACAGTACTCATTCTTGCTCCTTATCCGGCCTCCTTTGTAAATCACTAGCGGGTCTTAAGTGCCACTTAAGATTTTCGTACAAAATTCCATAACTGAATCAATGTAATAAAAATAAACAAGAAAAATAAATTTACCGTTATTTTAAAAAAAACTATTAGGATAATACATAATTCTACTCATGTACAATTGACCAGCATGTATAACTAGCCGAGCGAAAACCCAACATATATGACCTGAAGAATGCGTTTAAGCATGAAGCAGACTGTGACAGCTGGGTATTGGTATCAATGTCAACATCATTATTGGTATATTCACGACGTTTTCGGCCGTTATACGCTCCGACCCTCTTAAGCTGATATACGTGGTAATTTCGAACTGGAAACTTTATTTAGTCCACGGGAATAGAATGTTTTACATTCATGTGCCAATCCACTCCGTTGATTAAATAAAGAGTTCCGTTCGAAATCGTAGCTTATATCACCTGAAAAATGTCGGAGCGTACAACGGCCGAAACGTCATGAATATGACAGTGATGTGGAGTATAACAGTCCGAACGATACATGTATGTGCATATATATATATATATATATATATATATATATATATATATATATATATATATATATATATATATCATTATTTAAAAAAATTAATAACATAAATATGTTATAAAATCACTACAAAAATAGCCATTTTGTTTTTACACCGTCGTTGTCTTATCAAGTCATGATGTTGAATAAATAAATGGTTTTAAAACTTTCAAATTAATTAACGATCCTTCGCAAGCGGAAAACGTTGTTACAAAAGCTAGAATGACCAATCAAAACACAAGTATAGGAAAATTCAAAAAGCTTGACAATGAAGTCATGTTATAATAGCTATTCAGATCTTTGAAATACCGGTAATATTAAAAAAGAATTTATTCTAACCAATAATTATTAAATTATATGATAAAATTTGTTTTAAAAGTAAAATCTGCCAATTTTAAAATCCAAATTTAATCACCATTAATTTTAAAAATTATAAAATTAATGAGGAGAAAAGAAGAAATACATATGTTATTCAATTTATTTCTTCGTTGAAATTACGTTAGAACAGATAAAATAAAATAATTATATCTGCTCTACTTTGTATTGAGTACTCTTTTAAGAATAGTAATTGTTGGTTATTGAATTCATTCCGTATACACCAATTATATACTTGGTATATATATATATATATATATATATATATATATATATATATATATATATATATATATATATGCATGCATGTATGTATGTGTGTGTGTATAAAGGTGTTTGATTATTGTTAATGATAATGCAGAAAAATATTATCTTCAAATTAGGCATATTTCTGGTGGGAAATGATGAGGATTTATGAGACGTCGCGCGGCGTTAGTTTTAGGGAGTTTAACATTACCGTCGTATATTTAGCAGAAGTTGTTTTAGTAAATTTTATTGCAATTGGAATTTAATTCAGTAAAACGTGACGTCATCTCCGAAGGTCAAACTCTCAATACTAGATTCAATGTACGCTCTCAGACCATGGAACTATTTGTCAATAAAGCCCGGTGTATACTAGAAGTGAATGTTCACGTGGCAGGGGTTGGATCGTCGGTTTGACCTAAAGAATTAAGCTACTGTCTGCATTGTTGCATTGCTTTATGATCATTCACACCCACTCATGGACTCCTCCTATAGAGACCGATAAATTGATGAGTATAGCTATGCCGATTCCCTAAATATACATAATTGGAATAACAATGATCCTTAACAGATAATCAACCTACTCTACGAAGCGTTCTAATAAATATTACTCAAGCTATACAGAAACTGTGATCTGTAATTAGAATGAAAGCAACGATGGCTTATAAACTGAATGCATCATAAAATTCCGAATTAGTAAATACTAACTAATAAATACTAAATGATCTCGGTCTATCAGTTATAAACATTTAAGCGCAGGATGTAAGGAAATTGAACACAGAATAGACTGTGATAGAGATAATTTCGCCCAAAGCAGGACACTGTTACAAAACCAAAACATTACATATAAAACAGATCGAGACTTTCATATAGTTGCTATGCATGACGCAAAACTCGTTTAAAATATCTGAACTGACAGCTGTATTCACTTGCTTTTGAAGATCGTTGCTTTGAGGTTTTGCGGATGACAATTCTGACACTACAGTATCACAAACAAATCACTATAACAAATAACAAGAATAGCATCATCTGAACACTTTCAACAACGAAAACTGCCACAACTAAAACAGTTTATATTTCTTTGTGAGATGAGATATTGTAACTATCTACATTGTTCAAACAGTTGTCCTTATCTTTATTGTAATATTATATACGCTTTGGCCGTTATATGCTCCGGCCTTCTTCAGGAGATATACGTTGGAATTTCAAACTGAAACCATCATTTAATCCATTGGGGTAGATTGCTCTATTTCCTTGTGCTATGCCTTTTCATGATAACTCTGTTTTCTTTTAATTATTTACTCAACTCCACAAGTTTTTGTTCACCTCTGTAGTGACCATGTATTGAACGCACAGATCTTTGGGTCAAGTCACTTGTTTACTTCAACCAATGTATGTATATATATAAATAAAAGGAAGAACAGTAAGATATATAATCCGGTGTTCTTATAGATATTTTTTATTTTTACAAAATAGTGCTCAATGTAAATTTACAGAGCATTAATATTATAAATTAATTGATTTAAAATATTTTTTTGCGCTGTAAATTTACAGAGTATTAATATTATGAATTAATTGATTTAAAATATGGCATTTTTCCGCTGAAAAAAACCCAAAAAACTTATTTTAAATCAATTAATTTATAATATATATCATGTATATAATATATATATATATATATATATATATATATATATATATATATATATATATATATATATAAACCATATTTTAAATCAATAAATTTATAATATATATATATATATATATATATATATATATATATAAAAAGGCTTAAACACTAATATTCCATGGTTATAATTTATTACATTGGAATAGTAATTGCGATCCAATTGATCAAACCTACAAATTCAAAAAGAAATCAGAAAAAAGTAACTCCGGGAATAAAAAATAAAATTTAGTGAGAGTGTATGTATGAGAGTGGGGGACGAATGTGAGACGTAAATGGAATCTGTAGAGAGGAGTAACAGACGAGAGAAGAACAGGAAGCCCTAAAAGTGAAGGTGGGGATTGAAATTTAACAGGGAGAAGTTTTAAAGAGAGGGGTCAAAAGAAGGTTTAAACGAGTGAGATACAGATAAATATGAATTATTTTCCGATGCATAATTCATTACTGAATTGCTGACCTAAATTAAATTAAAAACCAGCACCGGATATGGATTTATACATTTGTGGTGACACTACGCACAATAAAAGACGATATAATCTAAACTTAAAATCAGAAGATGAGAGAGAGAGAGAGATAGATAGAGAGAGAGAGATAAAAGAAAAGAAAAAAGGGGGAAGGTTTCAGTTAGACACGTGGTCATGGTTGTTTTTATGTTGTAGGCTATATATTCTGTTCCCCATTTATCTTTGGCCAGTTCCCTGACGATCCGTGTAAGTGAAAACTCAGTAGGTTTACCTGGCTTTGGTTAATATATATATATATATATATATATATATATATATATATATATATATATATATATATATATATATATTCAAGATGTTGATCTTCGGAAAGAATCCAACATCAACACTGAATAGAACGATAACGGTGCACTTGAGAAATGTATTTCCTGGAAAAAAATTGTTTTAATAAAGGATTTTATAAATTTGAAACAAAGATAGCACTGGGTTCTAGGTCAATAAAATCGGAATGCTTTAGGAAAAGCTATAAATGATCATGTTCACCTACAAAATTGGCTTTCATCGCGTCATTAGACCTACGTCGTCCAGAAGTAGTTACTTGAGACTTCTGACGAATCGCGTGACCCTCATGTTCACCTGACATGAAACCAATCGAGCGTTTATAGGAAGGAATTGAGAGATTTGCTCGCCTGCCTGATACAAAATATACAAATATCAGGGAGCTCTGAAGTGCTATCGAGAAATTATAGCTCAGCATTTGTACAGAGAAAATTTAGACATCTAGAATCGATAGCAAATGGAGCTGTTACATATTAAGAACAAAAGGTGGTCCTACATGATATAAGAAACGTGTCGGGTTTCTATCATATAAATTTAAAACACCGATTCTCGTAAGATCAACGAAGTTAAGCAATATTGAGCCATGTCAGTAATTAGGTGAGTGACCGTTTGGGTACAAAGGGACTCTTAGGTTCCAACTGCAGCTAGTGTAATCGATTATGACACAGAAATCGGAGAAGCGAGTGTCGATTCAAGTCAGGGACGTTGTATTGTTTTACGCATAAATATCTATGGGAAATTACGAATCGACCTCTATTCTCTCCAGCTATGTGTTAATTAGGAGGACTTTCACATGTAAATCCGTATTATCTCTAGGTCCAATGATTCTGAAAGCGATGCCGTCGGGAGTTCTAAACTCTTGGTAGGGCCAAATTATGAAATGTGTGTTTGTTTGGTTTGGTTTGGTTTATTTTGTTTAAAGGAAAATCAAACCCAATGGATTATTTAATGCCGTCAACATTTTAGGATAGATTCGTATGAATAGAATAGGTATTCTTTTTTTCAGATTGGTTTCGTTTATTTTGTTTTACAGCATATCAACCTCAATGGCTTATTTAAGGCAGACATTTTTTTTTTATTGCTGATAATATTTTGTTTTGTCAAAAATCTGTTTCTGGTAATATATTTCCTTCAAAATTGTATTGCTGGTAATAATTTTTTTCAAAAAATTATTGCTGGTAATAGCTAAATATTTGCCCAAAGCTGGGACCCTAACAGGTGCTACAACCCTTGCCAGGGTGAACCTGGGAACACCAGCAGTTAAGAGGTAGTTCCATGCTCCTCAAAACCTCCTGATCAGAGGCCTTGCTGCTGGATGTAGTTTAACGTCTTATCCAGGACGCGGATGTAGTTTAAGGTCTTACCCAAGAAGCGTGGTGTTTTATGTGTATGTGTTTATATATATATATATATATATATATATATATATATATATATATATATATATATGCCGCAGATCCTCCTCCTAACACGTTTAATTGATTGATATTATAGATATATATATATTTATTTTAATATTGATCATTTCCAGTTCTCTAATTAGTTTCTTCATTTTGAGATGAAATTCACCAATGGAGACACCATAGCTTTTTCCATATCCTCGATGATCATCCTCAAGGGTAAATTACGAAGACAACCTTATTGTAACTGTGACAAAATCTTCATTTCGTTGTGATGATGATTTTAAAATATAAAAACATGCATGAACACGCTCTGTTATAATTATTTAGAACAAATATAATTCATCCTTTGTAGCTATGGAACTTTTTGTAAAACAGGCGTCTCAATATAACAAAACTAACCCGGAATTGAGTAGCATGCAGAACTACATTACATGTTTTGTTATATGCACTTCAACACGTTCCTGTTACACTCGTACCCAATTTTGTTGAGTGTTGATTGGTTGGTTTTGATAAGCAGGGTCTCGACTATATATATATAGATATTTAAATATCACATACCAATATATGTGTTAAATAGTCTTTCTTTCTCTGTATAAATTCAAGTCCGAGTAAGTTACTACTACTACTACTACTACTAATAATAATAATAATGATAATTATAATAATAATAATCATGCCTCCGTCGCTGCGTGAAGATCTGCCCAAATATAGCTTTCCGTACTGAAGAGATAAGCGTACTTGTCTCCTTCAGGTAGAAAATAAATTACTTTCGTTCGTAAAGTTCAGTAAGGTTACACATGAATCCATTATTTAATTCCATAAACGGAGATAACCGAATATACGAGTTATCAGTGGCGTACAATAGACATACTTCACCATCTGATCACCAGATATTGGCTGTCAGTAGCAAATGATACCAATGACTAATGCAAACCGGATACCAGTCCGCTTAACATATCAGAAGTCAGGGATGCCGTGTCCAGTCACTGAATTAAAGTCGAAATTTAAAATAGAAAGCCGCCATTGAAATGTACGTTATGATACATTGGGGATATTTCATGAACTAATCTTACTTGTATATCATTTTCTAATTTTTTGAGTAAAGACTTTTGGAATGTACGCTATCCGGACTTCTTCGCTGTGTAATGAAGTTAAGAGATCAAGTGCAGAAGTCACTTCGTGATGCACTGGAACTTGTATTTTCTAGTTTATTTTATTTATACATTATTGCTCTTTTTTCTCGGAAGTTTGTTTTTTTCAAAACGCTATTTCTGGCTGATCGATGTTAGGGTTCGACGGTATCGTAAATGTCTTCAGGTCATGCAACCTCTTGGCTGATCAAAAAGAGACAGCGTACTTGATTCATTGGTAACTAGTAATTTCTTCTTCATTGTAATCAATATTACACGTCCACTAAAACGAGTCTCTGAACTACCTTGTTTTGTATGAAGTTATATAAGAAATTTAAGCTGCTTCAGCGTGTATCGTCTGTATTTCAAAGAGAAAGCAGACGCTGGGCTCTTGCTTAATTTCTGAATTTTGAAAATATTTTTGGTACATTTCGATTTGTTGGGAAGACATCTGCGTTTCCACAAAGTGAATTTGGAGACTATAAAGGAGTGTTGGGGTCAGTGATGTTAATTTTCGGAGTCGACGAACAGCTGCTGCTAAAATCCAGGTCACCTCAGTTCAGGAAGTAAAACAACACAGAAGAAATTTCACAAGCATCAGACGAGAATTGAAAGAAACATCAAAGTCATTCCCACTTCAAGGAAAAAATCTTCGGATGGTTTGATCTATTCAAAAATTTGTAGCAATTCTTTGAAAACTATTCAGAGAAATATTTTCTCCTGATCTTCATTTTATGTAGTTACCTTTACTGAGGACCTCATGCAGAATTATAATTTTTATTGTAAGAAGTCATATTTTATTTTTTATTGATTATTTGCATACATTTTACACAAAATGCACTTAATTTTTGCAATTTATTCATTTTTGCGTGTTAACAATAAAATAATCGTTTGTGTTTGTTTTTTTTTTAAACTCAACTCGTATCGTCTGTCTATGTTTTGTGCCCATTTAAAAATTGAATATTAACTCAAAAATGTGTTGGAATTATATTTTTTCTTTTTAAATCCAACGGTACTGCCAGCTTTTTACGCCTGCTTAAAATTAGTCATTCCAAATTTACTTATTTGAATTACTAGGTTTACTTGCCTCACCCGCAGACAGTTTTACACAGTTTTTATGAAGTTATGAGATCATAAAATATCGAGGCTCTTTCATTCGTCCTATTTTCTTTGGGGTTTTTTTTGCGACCAGTAGAATTAGACTTTTATTATGTCATTTGAGAAAGTACTCACGCCAATAATAATTCAGATTCACATTCATAAATATAGAGTTTACTCAAAGACATTAGACCAGAACGCATTCTTAAATTACTTTTATTGTAGCAAAAATATCTGCAAAATTATGGGATCACAGCTTCAGTCACGTTTTCTCTGCTGTACTTCTTCGAAAAATATTTCCATATCATTTATTCAGATGAGCTCTCCCATTTGGTACTTTTTGTAAATATTCATTGGGGTTAGATTTTTAAGTTTGCTGTTTTATTCCCCACCCCGACAGACAATAAATTGTACAAATCGGGAATGGTTAGGACTTTCATAGAGACGTTGCGGTATTATGGTGAACGTAATAAAAGGTGAGTAAGAATGCGTTTTATCGTTGGAGATAAGATTCGCACAGAGGGCATTTAAATTTATAAACGATACTGCTCCAAATTACTCTAAAATAGCTCTTATAAAAAAAACTAATAAACCGTGCAAAACTAATTCATCCACAAAAGAGGTCTTCTACAGCGAACTTAAAAATATAAAACAACACTCATCAATAATAACTTCCCCAACTCCATGGTTGGCTAGCACATAAGATGCTCCATCAGAGACCTCTGTAAAAAACATATCGAACATAATACCCCGTCAATTAACCCCAAATATATCACCTTTTTATATCGTATCCAGATTCATACTAATTATAAAAAAGACAAAAATATTCTAAAAAAATAATAAAAAACTATTACATCCATCACAGAACCTAGTAAAAAAAATAAAACTTATTATATACTACACTAAGTCCACTATATCTAATAAAATGATTAGTAATGTCTATTCTCCGGCCACTTGCATGTTGCAGAAAACCCAAATTGTTTATAAATTTCAATGTCTTCTTGGAGAATACATCTCCAACTATAAAAATAGTATCTATGTTGGACATACAAAACAACGATTTCACCTAGGCTAAGTCTTCACCTGAACAACACATCCAATATTTTTAAAAATTTACAATAACATACCTGTTGTCATTCGGAATTCAGTAAAATCCTAGTCGAAAATACCTCCATATTTTTCCACAATAAAAATAGGCACAAACTAAAAATTCTCGAAAATTGAAACCAAACCTTAATAAAATTATTTACGAATAGTCCATAAGCATTTTAAAATGTGTACAATAGATACTCATTAAATGTTAGCGCTTGTAATGAAGATGTTTTCCTTTATCTAGCAACTATTCAAGACCGGAATTTTTACACAGCATACCTAGTTACCTCACCTTAAACGGTGTCCGCGTCACCCAAGCCATGACACAGCGTGCCCGACTCCAGATATAAAAAAAAACGTAATTTTCGGATGACCACAACAATTTTTGTCCTTCGCAACCATGAACACTGAATTCATGCTCTATCATTAACAATACCTTTATGGTCACATTATGCTATGTCGAAAGTTCTCAGAATAAACACAATATGAACGAACACGATGTTTTCATCTCGTGTTATATTAACCTCACCAAAACTCTTATACGCGAATATGAAAGGTTCCTATCGAGAATAAGTAGACAGATTATGTCTAAATTATTTAACGAAACCTGTGTATATATATATATATATATATATATATATATATATATATATATATATAAACCTAAAGAGCCAGATAAACCTACCAAGGTTTCAGCTACGCGGATCGTCAGGGAATAATGGCCAGTATTTCCTGATGATCCATGTAGATGAAAATCTGGTAGGTTTTTCTGGCTCTTTAGGTTTAATTAGATTTGCTATTCTTAGCGTATTGAGCACTTAGTTATTTTACTTACTCGTATCGGTTTTTTTTTTCTTTGGACTCTGAACTTGGATGCTAGACGATTGTCTTCGGCTGACGTACATATTCTTTGTTCTTTCTTTTTTGTACCTTTTTCTTCCCTTGTGTATTGGTCTGTTTATTTACATATCAATGCACCCAAGGTTTTCAGGACGAGTTATATTTCTTATATTTATAAGATTATTACTATATATATATATGGAATAAAGTGCTCAATATCAGAGATAGAGCGTGTGTAAATATAAAAGTGAACATAGAAGTCAACACTTAGAGGCGACAGTCTGTTTCGTGCTATATGCAATCGTCAGGCCACATATGCTGTTATTTTTCTCGGCTATTTATATATATGTGGGTTAGTGGTGCATTGTGGGTATTCTATTATATAATTTGACCCAAATAAATAAACAAACGACTTCCGGTAAAATAACCGCCATAATAGAATACCAACAATGCACCACTAACCCGCATATATATAAATAGCCGAGAAAAATAACAGCATATGTGGCCTGCCGATTGCATATAGCATGAAACAGACTGTCGCCTCTAAGTGTTGACTTCTATGTTCACTTATATATATATATATATATATATATATATATATATATATATATATATATATATATATATATCGCACAGAAAATGCTGGTTTTAATAATACAGTGCCCGATCCAAAAGGAGAACGCAGGTTCAAATCCTACCTGAGAGTACATTTCGTTTATATATTCACACGAATGCACAAACCCGTATACACAATTCACACTATTTAAAACACTTGGACTCTACTCAAAATACACAAAAATGGAGATCCACTTACACACCATTTGAGGTAACAAGAAATGCTAGAGTAAACATCAAATTTATTTATGCCTTATTAATGTAATACAATATAATAGATTTGATACATTCGCAATTAAACCCTTTTTCTCAGAATTTCTCACATTTCTTTGGAGTAAGGAACACAGCACGCATCATTGTGAATTCACTACTGTCATGCGCAGTTCATTTTTGCTAAATATTTCCAATGACCTCATGCAATTTGAATCTTAGGGTTAGCACCAGCCTTTTAAAAACTGTGACCATGACTCAGTAGACACGACACTAGTCCTCCAGGGTCTAATTATCGATGTTACGAAACCAGCTAATATGGTTTATATTATGCTGTAGTGTTAATAGGGGCATTCTATTTGACCGTTTGCTCTCATGAGATAGGCGCTATGGAACGCTGAACTAACCTCCTGGATATGTGTCTGACCTCCTCCTCTATTGAATGTGAATGTAATTTGAGCCAACACGTTTGTCGCTTACCTCAGAAAATCCACAAGAGACGCCTCTGTTCACAATCATTAATGAATAATGGCAAGTCACTGCATTGTCCACTTTGGGTTGTCATGCCTTCCATCGGTTAATTAAAATACACCCATGACTGGGATGTAATAAATATTCCAACAGTTTCAGAAATGGAATAGTCTATCAGTTCCTCGCACGCTATCATACCTCGATCGCACATCGATAACTGAAGTCGCTTTGAGTGCCTTGTCATGAGCAGACATATCGGTGTTCACATTAACTAATCAAAGGCAAATAAATGATCTGTCCGGTGTAACAACAAAACTGTCTAAATCGTGTAGCAGCAAAATTGTAAGATTAAGCTTTAAACTTTTGTATATTAGAAATGATTAAAGATATCTTACTGGAATTCTCCGTGGTTGTTTAGAACACTATTATTCAATAAGAATATATTTGGCTCTACGTTGAAATAATGAACTCTCTTGCTGTTGTGACCCCTTGATCCAGTTTTCCTATTTACTGTTCTCTGTTTTTTTAACTTATCCACTGTTCTATTGATTATTCTTGAGAAGATCCGGAAGATGGAAGCCAGATTAAGAATGTTGGTACCATTACTTATGGCTGAATTATCTTTTTAGTCTCACCATTGCTCAGTCGTAATGAAATAGTGGGGCTGAAACAAAATAATTTTAACCTGTTCTCTTTCGAGTTAAATAACTGAAAGTGTTTTTTGAGAGATTTTTACGGTAGTGTCAAGATGGTTAAATGACTTATCTGAAAACCTAGGTAAAAGAAAATCAATTAGTTTAGTGCTTTTTTTTTTTTAGATATTAAACATCTTGTGAGATGAACAATTATCCAATGCTGTTACAAGATTTGGACAATTTGCTTCTGCCCCCGGAATGTGCTTCCATGACGTTCAGCTACAGTGGCAACAAATTCCATAAAATATGACCCCAGTGATGCTCAATGGAAACAAATACGTCAAAAGACCGTATGTAACTGGGCTTCCGAGATGGTTATTTTCTAACTGCAGGTTTGATGGGGGTTATAGAGTCGAAGCGGGGGGGACAACAAGTGAGAATCGAACTCATTAAGTCGAAATTCATCTCGCAGGACAAAGTTGCTAAACATTACACCACGTAATGTTTTACTCCACCTGGAATTGACCCTGTCTCATATCGACCATACAGTTTCTCAGTATTTTATTTTCTGTAAATTATGGGGATGGAATAGGAATATTTTTCAACACACACACACACACACACACACACACACACACACACACACACACACACACACATATATATATATATATATATATATATATATATATATATATATATATATATAATCTGTGCATTTGTGATTAGCTTCTCGAATATTCAGGGAATTTGGCGAGAATAAATATACTCTTTATAAATAAATGTAGTGTCTCATCAGTTATGGTAAAAATTACGTTTACAGTGATAACAAGTATGTCGGATTAATAAATAAACATATTAATTGATATTGCGGCTTGGTGAAAGAACAATTGTCTCTTGGGGTACAATCCGTTGGGGTACGTAGACCTGAATGAATAGCACTACACAATCTAGTGAGATTCAGATTCTCCTTCGGCAACAAGGGCCATTGGTCCAGTGGCATGATGTTTACATTGTATTGTAAGGAACCGGTTTTGATTCTAGGTAGTGGATTCGGGTTTCATTCTGGGTAAGTGGATGGGGGTTTGATTCTAGGTAAGTGGATGGGGGTTTCATTCAGGGT
>CAHIKZ030005332.1:0-67500 GCA_903632075.3 Acanthosepion pharaonis | reverse complement strand
TTGATTATAATAATATATATATATATATATATATATATATATATATATATATATATATATATATATATTAAAGAGAGAAGAGAAACCACAAGCTTATTTGGTTATCATGTGGAATGTTTTATATATTATACTTTATTTTCAATTTGCTACACAAGTTCCGAGTCTTGTGTCCTTCATCAGACAAAAAAATGTTTATTATTTCCATATATTATGTAAGAGAATGAACTTTTTTCTTATATTTACGATTGACTTTTGATCAATAAGAACTATGATCACGGCTATAAAGTGCTGTCCAGGGTTGAAAAATAAAAACAATTACTATAGATACACATAGATTACAATTTATATATACATTTAATTTTAAAAGCCTTGATAATGCCTAAGAGAATAATCAGAATCTAACGTATAATCTCAATAAAAATAGAAAATTCAATAAAACCTTGATCGCAGTACCTTGCCCGCCGTCTTTAATCAAGAGGGATTCCTGCTCAAATACACATCTATCTATCTATCTATCTATCTATCTATCTATCTATCTATCTATCTAAATATATATATATATATATATATATATATATATATATATATATATACACGTGTGTTTGTGTATGTTTCTCTCAGTGTTGTGCATGTGTGTGCGTGTATGTGTGACGCGTTTCGTCCGTTACGACTTCACCGGACTGTGTTTGCTGACATTGTTGTGATTACACTTGTGCATTAACGAAGGACGCTGGTAGTTCCAAAATTTTTTGAGAGGACTTTTTGAAAGAATTTTTTTGCCATCTAGCCAAATTCATGCATATTATTTTACTTTCCTTCAACTTCGTTTTTAAATATTGCTCATTGTGATAAAAGAAAATCGGCCAAATATCAAGAATCTTTGCAACAATCTGGACGTAAATTTACTTTGACAGAACTTGCGATTAAAGCAACATCTCATTGAATTATTTTCTCTTTTAATTAGAGTAGCATTTTTATGTCAAAATTGGGGCCAGTTTCGTTACGGTAAACAACCAATGAGTTTTGTGTTTTGTTTTGAAAATGTCTTTTTTGTGTTCCTGTAGTTTATTGTTTAAAACTCTTGAGGTTTCACCAACATATTCTTTCTTGCAATCCTAGCAGTTGATAGAGTAAATTCCGCCTTCGTATTTTGGCTTGGTGTTTTGTATTGTATTGGTTACATCTTATGTCTTTTAGATATAGTTGTGACAAATTTTATATTGCGTTTAGATAAATTTTTGTCAGTTGTAGTTTTGATACTGTTAGTCGATAGAAAAATATTTTTGCCGCGTTGTTTTTGTCAGGAAAGACAATTTTTTCTATTTTGGAATATTTTATCCGTCTTTTGTTTCGCATTGAATATGAAATAGAGTATTGAATGGCCTTCAATGTATTTTCTATATATTTTCCATCTTCCTGTAACAATTTTTGGGCTGCACATTCTGAGTGCTCTTAAGTAGAATGCAATGACCATTCTGGATTTTATTTTATTGTTATGATAGTACTAGAATTATATTAGTTTATTTTGATTAGTAGATTATCGGTGGACACTAAGTTTTAGGCTGCTGCCAACATGATGTAACATGATGTCTAAGAAAGATAAATTATTGTTTTCTTCCATTTCCTATGTAAATTCTATTGTCTGTTTAGTATATCTGCAAGATCTGGTAAATCGGTATCATGGCCATATATTAAGAGAGCATCATCAATATATCGGAAATAAATTGATTGTTTTTGGCAAAATATTTAGGAATGAATCAGATTTGAGAAATTCTAAGAATATACATAACTGGATTCAAATGAAAGGCGATACCATTGTTAATCCAAATTTATGTTTAAAAAATTGTTATTGAATGTGAAATAGCATTGATTGGTGATGAAATGTCAGACACATATATATATATATATATATATATATATATATATATATATATATATATATATATATACGTTTGGATAGTATTCTACACAGTGTGGACACCGAGTTCAACACCAATGGCGACAGTCTATCTCATGATGAAACGCAATATTCAAGCCACCCTGAAGGTAACGTTGAAGCAAGAAACAGAATGTCGCCACTTGGTGCTTACTGCAATGTCTACATATATCTGTTTTCTCAAACGCTAAATTTAGACGGTGAGATGTGTGGCTATGCCATGACCTGTTTCACAACTGACTGGAATTAGAGAATTCTTTCCATCAACTGCCAAATTTTTTTAATGCACATTTTTGGCTCATACAGGTGTCTTAGGAGTGTATTTATTCCTTATGTTTAACTTCAGTAGGTACCATTATCGTTTTTATAGAAACTAGAACATCAAATATATATATATGTGTATAAAACATCAAAAAATAATATTGATTAGAAATAATTAAAAATACTTTTCAAAATATGCATTATTGTTCTACTCGTGAAATGTAAAATTGCTACAGAAAGTGTCTTCATACGGGTAATAATAAAAACTTCGAAAGCTATGTGTTTTAAAGTATACCTCTGCAAATGCAATGTCTGTAAGCAGTTCAATACAAGGAATAACATGTAGTAAGTTTAATTTTAACAGAACTCCAAATGGGGCTCATGGCAGGTAATATGTTAAGCGACTTAAAAGTTTGTTGTCACGAACTACTTAACAATTTGCTGTCGCTAACTGAACTACGAAATTTCCAGCATTTAGCAACAAATGTATGATCATCAATGAAAATCAATTTTGGGGCAGATCACTTCAGCATTATCAACAGATTGCAATTCAAACACAGTAATCTGAGCCTCGTTTTCACTGAGTAAAACGGAAAGGGCTCTCTAGTCAAAACACTGCAACTGAAAAAGTTACTCTAAATAAATATTCTTAAAATCTCCACTAGCATTTTCAATTTCTTTTTCATATAGATTTTTACCCTTGTGGGATATATATTAAAAAGAAATTACTTTTTTTTCATATATGCACATGCCTTTATTTTTCTTATGAATTTTTGTTCGGCATCCAACTGGTTTTCCCATATACTATTTTTCACATACGGTGTGTGTGTGTGTGTGTGTGTGTGTGTGTGTGTGTGAAAAAAAAAACGATCAAAAGAAATTTTCATCTATCGGTCAGAATGATGGACTTGCGCAGACAGATCTCTGTTACTTGCTCCACTTAAACCATTATAGGCATGTCCATGCACATTCACTTTGTCTTAGCGAATGATCTGAGACGATAACTGTGCGTGACATCCATTGATCTTCTTTCAGTATGTTTACCCGCCTTCCCCGCAGCTGTGACATTTCCACCGGACATGTGTTGGAAAGCAAACAGGGGGAGATCACTCAACAATCCTCATTGGCCTCGTGTGATGAATGATGGCTCACGATGGCAATTAGACCGATTCACGCCACGCTTGCCTGTTGGATTAGACCGGTAATGGCAAGTGAAATTAAACGTGTTGTGTGCATGAAGATATCTTTGCGGTGAGAATGTGATAGAAAGTAAGAGTTTTTGAAGAAGAGTAGATATGTGACTCTTGTTTTGAATGATTCCCAGACTGTGCTTAGAATAGAAAATATATATGTGTATACTGTATAAGGACAAGTCATCTTCAGTTAAAACAATGTATTTTAAGGGACGCTCTGTAACTTATATTAACAGATTGATTCGTATTTATTACGGTTTATCAACCTTTGAGGGTGATTTAAAGCAAAAAAAATATTTTTAAATTATAAGAATTCAATTTCGGAGGTAAAATTAATTTGAGTGTTACAGGTTTTATGAACTAACCAAGACCTGACGGGAAGAGAGGTGGAGTCATAGCTTTCTAAAATCTGCTCTTCGATTAACAATTCCAAACCATTATCCATTACCCCAATCGAACATCTACGCTTATAGAACCTGGTATTGCAAAGTGGTCACCCATCTAGGTACTGACCAGGCTCGATGTGGCTTAACTTCTGTAATGTTAGGGGAACCGATTTTTCAAGGTGATTTGGCCGCAAAGCTTATCTTTTATTACAAACAGATAACAATGCATTATGAAATTCAGGCATATACATTTTATCTGCCATTTCTCTATAACACATTTGTGATCATAGCTCTCCATAACATCCTAACATTTGTTGAGTTAAGCACTATTTTTCGCATTTCTATCCTTTGCAGTTCATGTTATTATATCTATTTTACGAAACTCAACTGTTATTCTATACACTGTTACCCCCTGGTTTATAACGCGTATATGAGACTTATGGAATTTTTCGTGCTTTTTGAATTAGACTGTTTTAAATCAGCGTTTCGATTTTGACAGCACGAAGACATGCCGGAAGCTTTTCGGTCTTCCAGATTAAATTTTCCTCCTCTGAACTTAGGGAACAATTTGAGAACACTGTGGACAGGCATTATACATCTCCATTAACAAAGCATAATTTTTGTACAGCGTTTTATTCCTT
The DNA here is from genome assembly GCA_903632075.3 of Acanthosepion pharaonis. Classification (NCBI taxonomy): domain Eukaryota; kingdom Metazoa; phylum Mollusca; class Cephalopoda; order Sepiida; family Sepiidae; genus Acanthosepion; species Acanthosepion pharaonis. The sequence continues at coordinate 63,083 of CAHIKZ030005332.1, read as the reverse complement.
CCCGAATCAAGAGAACATCGAATGGATAAAATTCACTTTATTTTCATTTAAAATTCAAGATCCACATAGGTACAAACGCCCTGAAATTTCTGCATTCAGAATGAATATATATATATATATATATATATATATATATATAATCCATATATATATATATATATATATATATATATATATATATATATATATATATATATATGGATTTGTTATTTATTAATCCGGCAGATTTTTATTTCTTAAACATTATTTTTTAGTGGTTACTCGTATTTGAATAAACGCTCCATTTATTTATTAGCTAATATATTTACATATTTTTGTCTACCGGCTGGAATATTCGCAAAAACTTCTTAGAGATAAATATTAACTCTCCAGAAGGATTCGAACCTACATTTCCGTCATTCATTAGATCTGACGTTCTACAACTACAAGCCAAGTCGAATAATGCCTTTAATCACATGATTTTTTTTCCAAAGCAGATTAGATCTAATTCCGTTTTTCAATAGGTGAAAGCAGCTTCGAATGCTCTCGGTGACAGCATATTTTTCTGTAAAAAGATTTTTGTGATATTCATACTAGTAAACGAAAATATATAAGTATACTGCTTAATAAACAAATGGTGTCTCTATCCAAATATGATTTTTCTCTTAAAAGTAACTATTTTATTCTTAATCATTTTTTCAGATTAATAAATAGATAATAATTCCGTTCTTTAGAAATTTCTTTGCTTATATTAGGATACGAAACTGAGCAGATATGTCTATTTCAAGAGCGGGAGAAAACTCCGTGTTTAAAGGCACTATTCAACTTTGCTTAGACATCGACACACTCTGTAGCCAAGAGGTGAAAGCCCTGCCGGTGTGCGCATATTCTCCCTACTAAAATTCCTTGAATATTCAACACAGAGACAAAAATAAATTGATATGTTCTTTAGTAAATAAAGGAAGCGTCTACTGAAATACGAGTATACATTAAAATAACATTTAATGTTTTTTATGAATGTAGTTTGGATCGTGATTAGATTGTTATGGTATGAGTGGGACGTATTTGCGAGACATCTTCAAAGGTTGAAGTGATGGATTTTCTTTTGATTCTTCGACATATTTGTTGTGTATGTTCGCTTGGGAAAGCAGTAATTGTTTCATGAAAGGTGATAGTGAAAAAAAAAACCGTGCCTAGATTGTTATTTTGATGTGTTGGCGACACTCTCGAGGATTTTACTTCAGAGTAAATTACATTCGCTTTTGGTGAGTCTGAAATGTTTAGACCGAAATAGTGGTCGAATTTATTTCTGTGTATAACTAGTGCATTTGTTAAATTGTTATTTATGAGGTCCCTTCTGTGTTAATACATACGTCTTTTTTTAAATTTCCGCATGTTTCCCAAATGGAGTGTGAGGACAGATTTTTTGCCGTTTTGTTTTATAAATGCCTGCTTCTGAATTATTATTGTTATGGGTGGTTTTAGTTCTGATTATAGCCATAACAGTGTTGGAAGTTCTTGTGACTGTTTCGATGTTGTTTAGAGGGGATAAGGTGTTCTAAATATATTTTTCCTCGCTCTCTTTTTATCCATTTTGTCTCTTCTAGATGTAACCTTAGAAGAATATGTACTCAGCCATATAAATATATATATATATATATATATATGTGTGTGTGTGTGTGTGTGTTTGTGTTTGGGCGTGCGAGCGTGTATGTGTGTGTGTGTGTGTCGGATAAATATTCTCAGATTGTGTGTGTGTATGTATATATATATATATACACACACACACACATACACACACACACACACATATATATATATATATATATATATATATATATATATAAAGATATGTTTGGTGGTAAAAAGTTTTATCACTGCCATGAACAGACAGAAATTAGTTTTATTATTATCACTCATGATAATAAAATGTAAAAATAAAAACAGGCCATCTAACCGGTTTCCTACCTCGCTTAACAGAGCTAAATCGAACTAAATAGAGTAAATTATATAATAAAAAAAGAACAATGGACAAAGTTTATTGGTGGGAAAAAATTAAATGTGAATTAGTTGGAGGCCTAATATAAAGTCCTTCTGTTTACAAAGAGAGGGCTTTAAAGATAGAATATAAATGGCCTCCAACACTTTTGGGTGGTAATTTTAGTGGGACTTGCTAAGGATGGTAAAAGCGTCCGCACTAAAACTAACAGCACAATTATGGCGATTTATAAGGGGTTCTGCGATGGAAGAACCATACGTATTGGTCAGAATGTCCGAGGGATTTTACTTCCGGTTTCGGATTTTCGCTGGTACGTGTTTATATATATATATATATATATATATATATATATATATATATATATATATATATATATATATATATATGATTTGAAATATTCTCACACTGTGTATATATATATATATTGGGATCAAACATGGTTCGGAATACGACAAAATTATATGACAAAGATAAAATAGTAAACGTTTATCCATCTGACATATTTTACTTTTATTAAAGAGAGTGAGATATGCAGAAAAAGAAGGAAGAAATTCTGGTCGTTTTACTTTTGCGTTGTTAGATTTTCATTGGTTAATCAGATTTGACGATCATTCGACTTTTTAAAACATCGTTCAAATAATCTGTGGCTTTCAGCATACAAAGAAAGACGACGCCTTTATCCATTATAATCCTTGCAACTATTTTTTTCTACTAAACTTGTGAATAAATTAGTTATCCTTAATAGTAGGATCTTTGTCACCCGTCCAAGACAATAGGGGATATAATTAGGAAGAAAAATAAATCCATTATCAATTCAGATGACGGTACTTATCAAATAAATCGCCTACAGTGAAAAAGAATTTATGTTAGACAGACATCACGAAATCTAAATGCCCTTATCTACGAACATAAAAGAGATTTACTTTTAGACAAACATTGAAACTCTCTCATAATACTCAGGATCAAAACTGACCATAACTTTGATTTGACTAATGCAAGCCAAATTAAAATAGAACATAATTCTTTCCGAAGAAAGCACTTCTCCAGCCTACTAATAACAAAATTGCCAACTATAAACACACGGCAAAAAACATTATATTATATCACTAACCTTAAATAATCAAACGGGTGTCTATCTAAAACAAGCGAGATATACATAAAAATGTTCCCAAAATAACATGTGAAAAACTAAGAGACATACTGAGAAACACTAATTACATTCTTCGAGGTATCGTCCTTATCATATTTGCCATCTATGTTTCAGCCGTTGTGCGATCCGGCCGTCTCCAGGTAGTTGGAATGTCGAACTTAACCCTTTATTTCGCTCACTGGGGTAGACTGCTCTAGTTCCACGTGTCATATCTAATGGATGTCAGTTATCTGTTACCTCCTGATAATTCCCCTCTGCAAGTTCTCCAAGATTTTGAATTCACTAACGCCTTTATCCACTGTGTTACGTGTCTTTGAGGACTCATATAATACTGTTCTGTTCAATACACGCTTTATCTGCAACCTCTTATTTTGTTATTTCTAAACTATATACTTGGTCACAACAAAATCAAACAAAACAAAAGTAAAAAATACCAAAATTTATTTCTTCTTATATATATATATATCATACACTTCGTTCACTTGGCCAGACGACGACACCTATTAACGTATAGTGCGAATATTTCTTCTATCCCAATACTTAAGATATTTATGCCATCTTCCGCTTCTCTAATGTGTCACAAGGCCCGGTTTAAAATGAGAGTCAAACGCTTTTATTGGACAAATTAAAGAATAACGCAGCCGATTCGGCATTTCTTCTTTTGCGGTCACCTTTGAGTGAATAACACTAGCATCATGACGAAATGAAACGAGCTCTGGCGCTTTCTTAAATAATTCATTCTACGCCTAAATGCCAAAAGGCTGAGAAAGTGATATGATTTTAGTCAATGAAATCAATCTCTGACAAGCATATGAAATCACAATAAATACATTTGTACTTATAACAAACATTAAATTTACTGTTATCATTATATTTTTTTTTAATCGTTGTTTGGTATTTACTCTGTATATTGCGCAGCGTAAATTGATAAACAAGGAATTTTCATAGTGCACCGTTTTCTTGCCGGTCGGAAATCTTAAGGTACCAAAACTGATCGCGATTGAAAGCCAAACGGACCTTTTGTTTCTTGTTCTTATATTATGTTGCCAGTCCATAGAAAACGTGGAAGCATATGGTTCTCAACAACATATTGAATCTTATATTGTACAGAAAAATTTGATTAATTACCATCCTTCTTTGTTCACATTCACATTAAGTACGTTATTTGCTGTTTACCTCAATATTTTCCTTCCATATTTCTTGCGAATATCAAATTCTCCTTGCCGTCTTTTCTCGTTATATGTCAAAACATATTGTTGTTTCTTTCTGATACTAAATATAAGTGTCGCTTGATTTTCTATTTTCCGTAAAACTTCTACGTTGATGTCATGTGAGTATTAAATTCGCCAAGCTGTTTTTCCTTGTTACCTGTAAAAGAGATTCTGATACTAAGTATAAGTGTCGTTTTGGCTTCCATTTTCCTTAAACTTCAATTTTTTCTCATGTTCTTGCTTTCAATATCTCTTGTGTGTTCCATATTCTCCAAACACTCTTTCCTCGTTACATGTCCATGAAATTTCAACTGTCGCTTTCTTGTTAGAAATTTTCGCTTCAATTTCCTTTAAAACATCCAGGTTGCTTACATTCTCTGATCATGATATTCTTTGAATTGTTCTGTAGAAACATATCTCTTTCGCTTCGAGATCATTCAACTGTGAGGCAGGAATTCCTTGCCTAAGGAAATGTTCATATCTCTTAAAACATTGAATAATTTCTACAATGCATAGATCACTCTAGCTCTTCCCCGTCAGTTTTCACTCACTGGTTTTCCGTCATCTTTTAAAAAACAACACAGTGAGTTTGTTTAAAGTTATAAGGTTTGTTGGCTTATTTATTTAGCGGTATATCAGCGCCATATAACTCATTTCATGTCGAAATTTAATTTTCTTGAGAGCATTGGTCATTTCATTTAAAAAATGTATTACTTATATCTTTGGTATTTTTTTATTCTTTTTTTTACAAGAATATATTGCTGGTGAATCTTTTAATATGAAAATTTATTCCTTATATATTTGGTAATTTTTTACAAGAATGTATTGCTGGTATTTTTTTTAATATGAAAATGTATTGTTTATATATTTGGCAATTTCTTTTATTTTTTACAAGAATGTATTACTAGTAATTCGTTTAATCTGAAAATGTATTTAATAATATTTTTGCTATTTTTTAATTTTTTATAAGAATATTGCTGGTAATTTCTTTAATATGAAAATGTATTGTTTATATCCGTGGCAATTTTTTCAAATTTTTTTACAAGAATGTATTGCTGGTATTTTCTTTTTAATATGAAAATGTATTGCTTATCTATTTAGCATTTTTTTTATTTTTTACAAGAATGTATTACTGCTATTTTTTTTTAATATGAAAATATATTCTTTGTATCTTTGGTACTTTTTTATAAGAATATATTTCTGGTAATTTTTTAATATGAAAATGTATTGCTTATATCTTCGGTAAGTTTTTTTTTTATATTTTACAGGTATGTATTGCTGGTTATCTTTTTGATATGAAAATGTATTGCATAATATTATTGTTATTTTTTTTTCTAAAGAATGTATTGCTAGTAATTTTTTTTAAATAAGAAAATGTATTGCTTACATCTTTGGCAATTTTTAAAATTTTTAACAAGAATGTATTGCTGGTAATTTTCTTAATATGAAAATGTGTTTCTTATATCTTCGCTATTTTTTTTTTTATTTTACAAGAATATATTGCTGGTAATTTTTTGATATGAAAATGTATTGCAAAATATTTTTGTTATTTTTTATAAGAATGTATTGTTGGTAATTTTGTAATATGAAAATGGATTGCTTATATCTTCGGTAATTTTTTTTAATATTTTACAAGAATATATTGCTGGTAATTTTTTTTATATGAAAATGTATTGCATAATATTTTTGTTATTTTGTTATTTTTTTATAAGAATGTATTACTGGTAACTTTTTAAAATATGAAACTGTATTGCTTACATCTTTGGCATTTTTTTTAAAAAAATTAACAAGAATTTATTGCTGGTAATGTTTTTTATATGAAAATGTATTGCATAATATCTTTGTTATTTTGTTATTTTTTATAAGAATGTATTACTGGTAATTTTTTAATATGAAAATGTGTTGCTTATATCTTCGGTAATTTTTTTTTATATTTTACAAAAATGCATTGCTGGTAATATTTTTTATATGAAAATGTATTGCATGATATCTTTGTTATTTTTTTATTTTTTATAAGAATGTATTGCTGGTAATTTTTTTAAATACGAAAATGTATTGCTTACATCTTTGGCAATTTTTTGTAATTTTTAACAGAATGTATTACTGGTAATTTTTTTAATATGAAAATGTATTCATTTTATCTTTGGTAATTTTTTACAAGAATATATTGCTGGTTATTTACTTAATATGAAAATGTATTGCATAATATTTTTGCTATTTTTAAATTTTTATAATATGATATTGTTTATATCCTTGGTAATTTTTTTTAATTATGAAATTGTGGTAATTTTTTTATATCCTTGTATTGCAATATTTTGGCTTTTTTTTCACAAGAATGTATTGCTGGTAATTTTTAATATGAAAATGTATTACTTATATATTTGATTATTTTTTTTTATTTTTTACAAGAATGTATTACTGGTAATTTTTTTAATATGAAAATATATTCTTTGTATCTTTAGTAATTTTTTGCAAGAATATATTGCTGGTAATTTTTTAAATATGAAAATGTATTGGTTACATATTTGGCATTTTTTAAAATTTTAAACAAGAATGTATTGCTGGTAATTTTTTTTAATATGAAAATGTATTATTTATATCTTTGGTAATTTTTTGAAAGAATGTATTGCTGTTATTTTTTTTTAATTTGAAAATGTATTGCATAATTTTTTTGTTATTTTTTAAATTTTTTATAAGAATGCATTGCTGGTAATTTTTTAATATGAAAATGTATTGCTTATATGTTTTGCAACTTTTTACAAGAATGTATTGTTGGTAATTTTTTAATATAAAAATGTATTGCTTATATCTTCGGTAATTTTTTTTATATTTTACAAGAATGTATTGCTGGAAATTTTTTAAATATGTAAACATATCGCTTAAATATTTGGTAATGTTTTTTACTTTTTTCAAGAATGTATTGCCGATAATTTTTTTAATATGAAAATTTATTACTGGCATTTTTACTAAAATAATCTATTTCTATAATTTCATAGGTTTTTGTCCCAGTTTTGGGTTTAACTATTTGTCCATAGTTAAGACCCTAACAGATTCTACTTCACCGTGTCAGGGTTGATCTGGAAACAACAGCAATTAAGAGCGGGTGCTACATTCCTCAAAACCTTCCAACCAGAGGCTTTGTTACTGGATGTAGTTTATCGTCATACCCAGGAGGTTCAAGATATAAACCTTCTATATGAACAAGATTAAGAAAGTAATAAATGAAATATATGAGCATGGTGATATACCCAGAGACCTGAGTAGATGCATCTTCGTAGTGCGGCTTAAGGATTCAGGTACAACTGAATCCGAATCGTAGCGAACAATCCTCTTGATAAGCTGCATAACTAAGTATATCATCCGTATTCTGATAAAGAAAGCACGTAGAGGAATTAAACCTGAAACAGAACAGTAACGGCGGGGTTTTATTAAATACGCTGAAACAAGAAATTCAATGTTTATAATCAGTATTATATCACATAATAAAATACAAATGTAGAAGGTCGTATAACTATGTTTCATAGATAACGCAAAAAATACTTATGGTAAGAGAGGAAAATATATTGGAACTGTGAGGAAAACTTGATTTATTAAGGGAAGGATATTAAAACCATTCGGCATTTGTATTGATTGCATCTTATTTTTCAGTATGTCACTCCAAGCAAGGCGGAAGTGCCACGAGCACGCATTCGTTTACAGAGTGTGAGAGCAAGTGTAAAGAGAGGAGTTTGAGGAAATTATAGAGAGAAGGACGGGGATCCTAATCAGGGCATCAGAAGATGTCGATTGACATTACATTTGAATATTTGAAGGTCATGGCTATCCAGGAAGCCAGTAAGAGGAAGGAATTTCCACTGGTTGAGAGTGCGTGAGAAGAAGCTGTTGGAGTAAAAGAGGCGCTTACATTTAACTGTTTCGACAGTGAAAAGGTGGGACCGAGTTGCCAACCTAGTACACGCTTAAATTCATGCAGTTTCGGGACCAATGAAAGTAACTCGTCAGTGCAATTCGCGTGAAATTATTTCTAGAAAAGACAGAGGGAAGTATATCACGTCTCTGTGAATGTGACTGTAGACGAGATGCCAGATCAGGACTTATAACGTTGCATATCCGTCTCTGTCTTTTGTCTAGGACCTCGTGATGAACAGCAAAGGGGTACTAGACAATATATGGCAACAGTGTTCAATGAAATGACGAATGGTAGGTTTATAGTTTTGAATGAATGTCTCAGGCGAGAAAAATATTCTGCCGCGGCACATGGAATCAACTTTCCTTGCGTTTCCCGCTCGCATCCGAGATTCGGGATCGTTATCTTGTCCTGTTTCTTTCTGACGTAGATGGCTGAGAAACAGAGAGAACTTGACGATGCCATGCGCAGAAATCTGATTTTGGTGGACAACACTGCGCGACGGAGAGGGCCACGTATTATGCCAGAAGCACTCCACTCGCGGCTTAAAGAGGATTGAAACGAGCAAGATCTGGTTACCTGGTTACATCGGGCTGTCGGATGCTTGGTAGTCCAAGATCCGCCTTGTTATGGCCGTTGTGATTGTGTAGATCCTTGCCTATACCACCTGTGGGATCCCCTGGGGTTGGTTGCGTCTGGTCCTTGCTCTTCGACCTTCACGCCATGGGTGGCTTCAAAGAATTAGAAATTCCAGAGGGTTTCGCATTTGGCATCACTTGGACAATTTTACATTTTCCGGATTGCAGTACTAAGAAAGCTAGAAGACCTACCAGGATGTATTATAAGTGGTGACACTGTTATCATAGGTTACGCAGGTTTTCTCATGGCACAGACAGAAAAGAAATCTATAGGAACTAAAATAAATTATGGGAAATTGAAAGCAGGGGAAAAGACTAAGCATTATTAAGTAAGAAACTGAATCATGGTTTTCCGTAAGAGAAAAACACATGATGTGAGATACAAATTACAGACTTTAATATCAAGAAAGCACAGAAGATTAATTATCTGGGAAGCTGTGTCATGGATGACAGAAAATGTTCGCCGAGTTCGAAGTTGCATTGAAATGGCGAAAGATGACTTCCAGAAGCTAAACAATGCATTGAGATAAAAGATAACTGAGGGAAGAAATGTGATGTAATATCGGCCCTTAATATAGAAATGAAAGTTAGAAAATATCAAAGATGAAGAAGCTTCAATATTACTCCGGGTATACAAGACAGAATTTTAGTGAGAGATGTATGTGTGGGTGTGGGAAATAAGTGTCAGAGGGAAATGTATGAAAGCTCTAGAGAGAGGGTGTAACAGAAGAAAGAAGAACAGGAAGGCCTAAAGGTGAAGGTGGGGGTTACAATTTAACAGAGATAAATTTTAAAGAGAGGAGTTGAATAACGGTTTAAATGATTGAGATACAGTTAAATATGAATTATTTTCAGATGCATAAATCACTATCGATTGGCTGACCTAAATGTAAAATTAAAAAAACAGACACCGGAAATGTATGGATACATTTGTGGTGACACTACGCACAATAAAAACCGTTATGATCTAAACTTAAAATCCAGCGAATTCATACTGCCGATGTATATGTCGAAATTGTCCGTCTGCTTTGCATTACTAACCTTATGTATACAAGAAAAGAGAAGATGAGAGAGAGGAAAATGTCGGGGCGCAAACTAAAAAGGAGGGCATTTATAAAAGAACTGATTTCTAATTAAGAATAATTAGACAAGCAAGTAATATAACCTACAGGTTTCAAATTTAACATAAACATATAAAAAAATTAAAGAATATTTAATCTTGTAAAGACCTACTATTTATATGCCCCAAAACACATACGTATATATACACATATATATATAAAAGAGACATATGTTTCAGGCGGTTAAAATAAAAGAAAAAAAAGAGAAAAAAATACATTTGGATATATTATGAATATTTAATTCCAGTAACCTTACCGATTTTACTGTTCCATGATTTCCAAAAGTTGAACAAAGATACAGAATTGTGTCGGAATCACATGACATGGCGCATTCTTTCTGTTTCCTGCAAAACGTGGCTCAGATTTCTATGAGTTTAAAAGCAAGATGATTGGTCGATTATGATCACGTGATCATAATCATAAACCGTTTTCGTTTTTCAGTTACTCATCGCATAAATATTTTAAACATATATTGTTACGACCCGCGAGAGCTGCAACGCAAATAATAATTAAAAAAAATATATATATATAGTGGTTCAGTTGGCAAGGATATGACCTGAATTCCAGTATGACTGTATTTCTCTCACAGGATCAAACACGCGTGAATAAGGAATAGCAACAGAGACAAATCCCAAATGTAAAATGTCACGAATTTTTTTATTATATATGAAATAATTTGAAACAAAGAATGTTTGAATGTACAAGAAAATGCATCTGGTGTTTGCGATATGAGTACAAAAAAAAAATACTTAGCTTTTTTTCAGATGAATGAAATCAAATATATTTTTCTTTCTCTCTCTCTCTCTCTCTCTCTTGTTATAGCTTTCTCCTTTCACTTTTACTTTTTTCTGTTTTTTTTGTTATTTATATAATATGTAATGTCTTATTTTCTCGCGAAAGTAACTTTTATATTTTCAGGGTTTTGTCTTTTCTTTTCTTTTTTCCGTTGAGAGTATGCAACCAAGAGCTGTGCTTCTTTTGCATGCGGTTGATTTCTTTCGATTTAGAAATTATCTTTATCGTGTTGATCATCACTGAACACCCTGAATTTTGGTGCAGACCCATTTGGTCACACAAGTTTTCTCTTAACCAGGAGTTCGTGTGAGTTGGGGTCGGAATACGTCCTCTTCAATTTACATAAGGATTTTTGGATGTTTCAATCTTATCGAGTTTCGTTGCCCCTACTAAATTGACACGTCTCTTTCGCACGCAATTTTGAATATAGAGTCAGATGACTCCACATGCATAGTTATTTTATCATTCACGCGACATTGTTGCTAGGGGTCAATCCTTTTAAACACAACGGGCTTTTGATTGACTGATTTTAGCTAGCCGCAGAGACAGAGGGGTATATTGTCATAAACAGAGAACGAGAGTACTATTCACAAAAAGAGAGAATGTAATAGTCACAGAGAGACAAAGAGAGAGTGAGGGAGTAATTGCCACAGACACAGTGAGAGAAAGTGCACTACGCACCTTAACCTCCCTGGCTTTAGTAAGTTTTAATTCAGCAGTATCGGCAAAAGATCGTCACATCCTTCCTCACCACACCGTGAAAAATGTTAATTATTTTGTAGGACGGTGTGCAATCAGACGCAAGATAAAGCCTTTGCGCATTAATTCTTGATGCCATTAATATGTTGATTCTTTAAATTAAATTCCTGTAATGCTAGGATACAAGCTAGAAGCCTTCTATTCTTGTTTTTCATCTTACTAACGGGTTGTGGTCCGTATAAATAGCTGTGGGTGGCTGTGACGCTGCCACATAAATTTCGAAATGTTGTAAGCTAGATACCAGCGCGTGGGCTACATTCTCTACTGTAGAAAACCCGAAATACAAATATCTTTTATGTCTAAGATATCTGTCCTTATTCCAGGATAGCTAATTCAGGTTTGTCATCCGTTGTTTTAAAATACGTTTTAATCATATTTGAATTGCGTTTTTTTAATTTCTATTCATACGATCATGTGTATTCACTACATACTTGGGGTTATTTTTCCTTTTTTTTTGCTTAGGTAGGGGCCTTGAAATCTCTCTTTAATATGGTCGTTATTCGTAGGTAGAAAAATCAGAACTTCAGCACCTATCTTGAATTTGCGTTGCACTGTTTCTTATCGCAGCGCCTCTTCATTTTGCCCTGAACACTTCTAAGATGCTCTCAGGCCAACGCGTTTGCCCCCGGATATTCGTTTTCTAAATCATTCTACATAAACCAGAAAATCTTCCCTGTTTGCGTCGTCCTATAACTTCTTTTACTTTATCTACTTTAATGGACCACGCGCCGAGTATCCAAATATAAGTTCAAACGGACAGAATCCAAGAATTCTTTCATCGACTCGAAGGCAGCGAACATTAAAAATAGGATGATCTCTCCCTCTTCTTTCTGGTGATCTAAACAATATATCCGCATTATATTCTTTTTTAAGGATTGAAACCTCTACAGAGCTTCCTGCTACTGTGGCTTTTATAGAAGTAATTCACAGCTCCTTGACAACTTGCGGAAACAGCATTGACATAAACATTTGGCCTTGTTTTCTTCGGATTATCTACATTAATCCCACCTTGGTAAAGAAACGGAGCCTTTACAACCATTTTGACCGAAATATTCCATAACGGAATGGTCTCCTGAAAGCCGGATAACGCACACATGATGGTCAGCAGGTATTTATTTCTTGATTTGGTCCTAGATAATGGACCCACATAATCCACGATTACCGTCTTAATGGTTCTTCAAAGACAAGAATAGGGTGTAGGGTTTCAGTTGGCCTTTTCTCATTCAACTTCCCTGCCATCTGGCATATATAACACGTTTGGAAAAATGTCACATCTTCCTTAACTCCGGGCCAATAAAATGTTTTTTTTTTATAATTCTTCCCCATGTCTTGTTGATTACTAGGTGTCCTGCCAATAGAATTTCATGAACCGTTCTTGGTATGCTATGCATATAAGACCTTGGAACTACTATTTGTTCATTAGTTGAATACTATACAATTTTTAATGTAAAATCCTTTGATACGTTATATGGATTATTCCCTGATGTCACCCGTTTAATAAATCGAACTCAGCAGATTGGGGATAGAGAATTACCTAAGATGGACTCATCACTACCAACGCCTCTCTGTTTTCCATTTTTATATAGCCCCTGCGAACTAACATAATGTTTCAGGAATGTTTGAGATAAGACTACTACCTCATTGCTTTTTTTAAGCCTCTTTTTCGGTATCCATCGCTCTTACTTGACGTTTAGCCATTTTATGTTTTCTGTCTGAACCCGTTTATCCTAAACGAACTGCTTATCTCGACTTATCTCGAAGGATGCTTACTGGCCTATTGCCAACTTCTCGGATGGTGATTCGAAGCTCCCTGTAAGCAAGTTTGTTGGGGAAGAGACTGTGAAGCGCGTGTTTCTCTTAAAATCTAAAATTTTCCTCGTAGAATCTTCTACTAGGAACCTGTCCTTTGAATAGGAACGGTTTATCTGCTAATTCACATGTAAATGCTACTTCCTGTGGTTTATTTAGCGCTGAGTCTTTGGACTTCATATTCTGCTGAGTTCAGTAGTTTGCTGCACTTTATTCTGTTTTTCAGCAATAATGACACAACATTGACTTAATTTCCCGCCGATTTATCGGTCGTTTGTTCGTATACTGTATGTTGTTACGACATTACAATTAACGTAATATTTATTCCTAATTCTCTAAATGTAGTAAGATTAATGTTTAAGATGGGCATTTGAATTTGTTCAATTATACTTAACTTATGCATAATAAAAATATATTTGTTCTTGTTGATGAGTATTATCGAGTTCTCGCAGCCACTGTGTGTTTATCTAAAAATAAATACGTTTAGTTTTACCTTCATCCCTGCCGCGCAACAACGGCTTAGGGGTAGAATATCCGACTGACGCCAATTCAGCCGGGTTTCGATTCTAGCAAGAGGCAACCGGACCTCTAGTCTCGCTGATGAGCTGTGATGCAGCGAAACGGTCTGTCTGTGGATGATTATATAGATAGATAAATAGATAGATAGAGACACACACACACTTTTTACCATCAGGAACTATCTTACACATATATGTCTACTATTTGTCAATTAGTTGCTGTTACATTTGGTTTGAAGTTTCTAGTATGTATTACAGCGTTTTAGATACAGTACAACGAAACATCTGCAATGTTATTGGTCCTGACCTGACATCTTGGCTTCAGTAATTTTCCCACCGCCTTAAAGTAGTTTGTATGTAGTTTTTCTATAGATATTTTCATGGTAATTTTTCTGCTGTTTTTTTTTTTTATCATTGGTACTTCGAATTTATGATTTTAAGCGCGGTACTAGATCGGTGGCAAGTTTTCAGCATTTTACAATGGGAATTACTTGATATAACCGTGATTTCTATTTTAACAATTTTAGCTCTGGTACTTCTCGTCGCTTGCTTCCCGATCAATGGTGATCTTCAAAAAATATAAATGCAATCTTCTCTCTGTCTGGTATAATCTCTGTTTATTTTATTTGTTCTCTCTCCTTAATAATGTCTTTTTTTCCCTTTTCTCATATTAAATCACACGCAGTAACCCCTTGTTTATATACGAATCTAGACATACAAATATATATATCAGGTCATCCCCTACGTTCTGTCCGAATTTTACCTTTTTTTAAATTAAACGAAATTTAAAGAGTATTTTATAATGTCTAATGGAGCTTAACATTATTTTTATGTTTAGATGCAATTAAACTGATTAAATTTTGTTTGATTAAAACCTTGCTAACATGGAAGTGCCCAAGAATCATTTGAGGCACCTAATGCTTTATGAGTTCAAGAAAGGAAACTCAGCAGCCGAAGCGGCTAGAAACATTCACTCAGTTTATGGAGAGGAATGTGTGAATGAAAGAACTTGCAGAAGATGGTTTGCAAAATTCAGAGGTGGAGATTTCCCCCTTGAAGATGAAGATCGAAGCAGACTTCCAGGTGAGTTTGATGAAAAGCTTCTTGAAGCACCCCTTGAAGAAAATCCTGCTTTATCAAGAACTTGGTTGGGAGAAAATTCCTCTTCCACCTTATTCTCCCGATCTTGCTCCTTCAGACTACCATTTGTTTCGTAGCTTACAGAATCATTTGAAAGAAACAGCTTTTGTAACACAGGAAGAGATTAAAACTGATATTTGTGAGTTCTTCGAATCAAAGCCAAAATAATTTTACAGTAATGGAATTAGTAAGCTTGTGAATAGATGGAAGGAAGTCATAGATAATCAGCGAAATTGTGTGTGTTTGAAATTATATAGAAAATAGGAAAGAACTGGTTAGGTAAATAATCCAAAGTTTCTTAGTATTTTAGTTATTATTTTTAAAAAATAGTGCTCGATACAAAAGTAGAGCATAAATATAATTATTTATTTAAAATATGATACCAACTCGCGACATAAGAGGTCTCATGTTTCAAAACAAGAGCCGAAAACTTCAATATAATTATTTGAATTAAATTGAGTTAAAGTAAGCTCTGTTCCATCTTCATGCGAATTTTTTTTTTTTTTTTTGAATAACGTATTTCTGAAATTTACGTGTTTTAATAATTGAAATCAACATTTCCATGGTAACAGCTAGGGCGAATTGTTTAAATTGGGTAGGCGTGTATTGGGTGTTAATAATAAGTATCAGTATAGAGTTACTTTCATAGAGGTCAATTCAGGGCAAGGTGGGGGTGTCTAAATTTGAAACGGAAGCTGATTTAGCCTAGTCTGGTTTACGTGTCTATGGAGATTTATTTATTTTTTTATTTTATTTCTTTATGAAAGGGATTTGTGCATATAAAAAAAAACTGCATATATATATATATATATATATATATATATATATATATATATATATATATATATATATGTGTGTGTGTGTGTGTGTGTGTGTGTGTGTGTGTGTGTGTGTGTGTAAATATATTGATATAGATCCGACAGTATGAAGAAAATATATACGGAAAAACAAAACAAAAATCCTCATATACAATTATGCTGTTTTAATGTTAATATGTCAACGTCGGACGTTTCGGTCTAATAAACCATCTTCAGGACATATTCATAAATATAACATTATCAATACAGCATGACAAAGACGATGTTCATAAGAACAAGACTTATCCAAATATATATATATGTGTGTGTGTGTGTGTGTGTGTGTGTGTGTGTGTGTGATGCCACATGATTATGTCAATACCGTGTGTCTTTATTGCTTTCGCAAATATATGTGAATCAATAAAAGAAAGCAAAGAAAAAAGTAACAAGAACGCTATACAGCATCACCTGCACATGCGAATGAATTTAGTTGAAGAATATCAGCACAGCAAAACTCATTTGTCAATTTCTCAAAAATAGTAGTTAAAATAGACAGGTATTTACTTCTACTGCTGTTTCTCGGTTACCACTAATAGTCAAAGATATGAGAGCCAACGATATATTCATTGTTTTCAATACGGATATCATCCATTGATGAATTAAATTCTTCCCAATGATACCGATATCTTTCATTCTTGATTCATATGGTAAAAATTTTATTCAGTTTCTTATTACTATTTACTAAGATTCATCCAGCTTGCAACGAAAACAGGCGAAAGCCGGCAAAGAGATTGTAATATTTGCATGGATAATTCTTGAAGAGCAAAAAGGCGACAAATTGCTACAACTCGGTGGAAAGAATGAGAAACTCCAGGGAAATTTTTCAAAGATTATCATACTAATAAAATCTTTAAACTTATGAACACAAAATGTTCTTTTGCATTTGTTTCTTGATTTTTTACAATGTGAAAGGTTAAAAGGATATTCTCATCGTCGTCAGATTTAACTCGAATACAAGAATTTAATTTCTACTATGCTGATCACTTCCTTTATGATGGTGGTGATGGCTACAATCTTCACTGACGTGCAGATTCAAGATTACAAATTTCCGGTTTAACAAAAACCTGCTCCGGTCATCCACTTCCTATCGCCGTTTGCCTTTGCAAGAGTTGCTTGAAGGTTAATGAAAATCAGAGTAGGAGAATGTGTCGATGATCTGAATTAGTTTAAGGTGGATATTGTTTGTATATAACTACATTAAAAAATAAATAAATTAGGAGGTACTCCTTACGTGTCGACAGTCGTAGATATACCAAATGTCTTCTGGCAATTTTTCAGTTGTCGATTTGCATTATGATTTGTAGCAGACTTTTGTGCTGGTGAGACGGAAAAGTACTAGGAAGAGGTAAAAAGGCAAACAGTTATGACCTGATCCCAAAAAGAAGAGGTATTGAGCAAAATTTCATGGAAGAATTGGCTCCGGGTTGGGGAGTATTCTGTCCCGCATTCCCTATCGCCTATGCGGACTGACTACATCAGTAGCAACATATAGTGAGCACAGGATATACCTGGGTGCTTGCTTCGGCAATTAATTGGAGATTCGTCTCCAGTTAAGCTGGTTGAGCTCTCTGCCTTCGGGTAGAGAGGAAACCAGACGACGCTATGCTAAAGGGTAGAGTCACGTCTGGGGTAGTAGACGACAACTCGACCCCGTTTTTTATGGGATCTAAGGAGAATTTTTGCCCGAGCCTACTGCTTGGTTTTAACTCCGCATTAAAAACGGTCTTGTGCCACATCCTGCCCCTCGGGGAGATGAGGTATATAACCTTGCTTCGGCAATTAGTCGGAAATTCGTCTCCAGCTAAGCTAGTCGAACTATCTGCCTTCGGAGAGAGGAATCCAGACTAGTCTATCCCATAGGTCAGAGCCTCGTCTGGAGTGAAAGACAGCTACCCGACACCATTTTGACGGAGCTTACGGGCTCGGTTTAACTTCGCATTAAAAACGGCATTGTGCAGCATTCTACCTGCGAGGGAAACTTGTTTCTCGTCTAGGGTGGTAGACAGCTACCCGACCCCGTGTATACGGGGTGTACGAGGATTTTTTTGTCCGAGCCTACAGGCCCGGTATCGACTCGCATTAAAAAAGCCATGTGCAACATCCTGCATCGCGGGGATGTAAGGTAATAAACTTCAGGAATTACTAGCCTGCCACCCGATTCCCTGTCTTTCAGTTGTATATTCTCTTTTACAATAAACTTCTCTTCGTTCATCTACGCGCGTGTTGTTCTTCCTTCACTAGAGTAACACCTTTTTCTGTTTGTAACCTCTTTAAGGATATAATAAATACATGAAAATGACTACATTAATTCTTATTAGTATCGATCATCACATTGAATAATTAGATTTTCCTTCGCCTTTTCAACACGTTTAGTATTTCAATAAATAGAACATTTTTTCACGCTGCTTGGGTAATTTAGAAATTTGCTAAGTTTTACTTTTTTCAGTCTTCAAACTTATAAATAATTCTGGGAAATATTGACTTGATTCATTCAACTGCATGCTGACAAACCAAAAATATTAAATTTTGAGGTTTTTAAGTCAAACTGTTGAAACAGTTTAGGGAATTCAAAGTTGTATATTCGAGTATTTGCTGAATTTACCTAAGCGTGTTACCAAAAATTTGATAGAATAAAGCAATGAATTATGTGAGAGCTTTCTATCTATTAAGGAACAAAAAGTGTTTCATTATAAAGTTATCTAACTCGACAAACAATCATACATGCAAGACAACAAGGTACATTTTTACGCTATTTTTACCCGGTACACGGCTCAAGAGCCACTCATGCTAGAGGGTTACTGAATGAGGTTATTTATGGACCTAAAAGGAGGACGTAAGAAGTGCAGATAATGAGAATATCTATGATATATAATGATCGATCCTGGACTTGAAGTATTTAAGATTGTGACAATCGTGACAGCATGATCAACAGAACTTACGGTCAAATCACGCTGAAACACCGGTTCTCGTTCGATCACCGAAGTTAAGCATCGTAGAGCCAGGTCAGTACTTAGATGGGGGACAACTTGGGAACACCTGGTACTGTAAGCCCCCAAAGTCCAACCCTTACCTCACAGTCGGTGGGGGGGTGTAAACAGTAGTGTCAGAGCTATGCCGCCATGGAACTTCGTTCCTGGTAGGGCCACCAAGGCGGACAGGTCTGACACACACGCCGGCTAACAAGGGCTCTGGTGAACATCCAAGGAGCGTCTGCATCGGTAACCGGCGGCTTCTGGTCGTTCCTGTCTCTGCGTCTGTGGGAATCCCGCGGCAAGCAAGAACGTTATTCGAGTAGGCCTGGGTACCCTACTTCTGTAATTTATCCCAAGAATCTTCTTCTCATAACAGGAAGAAGCCGGCTCAATCCGCCCAGGGTGAATGCCGCATCAGTACAGTACAGTACATGATCAACAGAGTAGGGAAGAAGGTGTCTGAAGGTATTTTAATTCTTGCCTAGAATTTGGAGGTACTGAGGATGATTCGCTCCTATGTACATATTTGTTATACTGGAACATACCTATTCTATTTTTAATAGACTCTCCCACCTATAATAAGTAGTAGTAGTAGTAGCAGTCGCCAGTGTGCTCAGCGAGTTGGTGAGTCAGTTGATGTCGGACATTAAAGTATCAACCACCACAACTAGATTGCTGCGTCATTAACTATTATATCAAGTTCCGAATGTTTTGTACGTCTAAACCTTTTAGGACCGACTTAGTGAAATACAAGCCTCTACTGTGAAACTACTCTATAACAATATTAGAGGAGACTTTAGCTCTAAAGGGCTAAACTGATATAACTATGGTATGTTGCTCGCACGAATATTTTCCATAGAAATAGCGATACAGTAACTACAGGCTTGGAACGTTTCGTCCTTGGAAAAAAGCTTATGGTATCAAAGATAAGCAGCACTGAATATGGAAATGTAAATATGTCATTTCTCCTTGTTTTGATCTTAATATACGTGGGACAAAACACCTAGGAACAACTAGAATCTATTTTGTTTGCAAGTACCGCAAGCTTTTCTTCAGAATAACAGAGAAAAATATGGACTCACTACGACAGGAGAACAATACATTCAGAATAGCAATTTCCAAGTTCGATTGCATGCATTCCAAACTGGTTTGCTAATGATATATACACGGTCCGTGGGCATCTCGAGGTGTTGTAATGGTTAGCGATCGTATCTCGCTAGAACAATTACGAATGAGTAGTGAGTTCGATTCTCACTGGGTTTTCAATACTTTTATTGTGCCACATCTAAGCTACGCTTGGAAAATCACTATATACATGGTCCATTACAGTAAATTCTAATTTATTTTCAGTCTAAATTTCTGGGGCGGGGAATTAACATTATTTGTACTAATTACACGCTGATTATTGTCGTCCTCTTCCTTCTTGATAGAACCAAATTTCGGCCATGGTGCCCTTCGGCCTTCACCGGATGTATGTCAATCCGTTCAACCTACTGGGAATTTTGAATTGAATCCTTTATTTAATCTACGTGGAGAGTTTTTTTTCTTGATTCCCTGTCCATGTCTATGAATATTTCTTATTTTTAGTACTGCTCAGTTATTGCTCGCTCCTTTTCTACACACAGTCCGGTTCAGTGACTTAACTCATAATTACGTTTGTCCCAAATTCCCAAACCTACTGTTTAATCCCCTAGTCTATTTTCTTCTGGCGATTCCTTGATGTCTATTCGAATTTATTTGACGCCTCCTGATTTTAATGGACGGCAACTGCTCGTTTCTGAACCCATCCGTCAGCCAGAGCGGTCAACCAAAACCCAGTTACAAACGCCTGCTCAACCCTTAGAGGCCACCAGTGGTTTATACTGCAACTATGCTGAACAGGCCTTAGTTACATTTTCTTGGCGAGAGCCTATCATCTGACGTGATCATATTTTTTTTTTGAACTAGGTCAGTACATTCTACTCCTCAGTGATGACGATTTGCGACATCGTGCCAGTGTAATTATCGACGGCTTCGAAACTCTTCCATCTACGCAATTTCACTCACAAGGCTTGCGTCAAGTCGTGATATGTATTTGAATCACTTTCTAAAGATGCCGCTCGCTTGGATCATATCAAAAAATCAAATCGATTACATTAAGACTGAAATCAGGATCGAACAACTTAACCATTTGCCCATATCATGATTTTACCCATAATAATTAAACCCAAATCCTAATAGCCAATTTGTGACCTACCGACATTGAACCGGTCACGCATTTTTTAGTCCAGCAAAGAAAACACTTCTCATGCATCCAAGATTAGATTATAACTTTTGCATACATTCTGCATTAAAGCCAACCATTTTTTCATACATGTCTATCATCGGGAAAAATCCTAAAGCATGTGCCGATTCTTGATATACTAGCGTCATCGGCATCCGAACTGATTATCAAAATCACATCATATTATCAGCAGCTGCTGCCTTCTGTGTTATTACGGAACCACACATTCTACGACAATTAACAAATCCCGAGACAGCTTTACCGCGTTCCGTTCGTCACTGCCAGCTGAGCTACTTGTTAAACTTCAGGTTTCTATTCTGACATCGAAAAATATGACGAACTAAATGCGGCCGTTATTGTCAATTACGAAATCGAAAACAACACCGAACATCATTGTTAAATTAACCAGAAAGATATATATGAATGACATGATTGATTTTCTTCTGCTTAAATTTGTTCTTAACCACATCAGAATAAGAATGCGAGAAGATCTTGTGAGACATCCGTTTCTATAATGTTTACGCCCCATAAGAACATTTATTCCGGCAAAGATGGACATCACAGTGAGCTAAGAATGGCTGATGAATTAATATCATTTATAGGTGGGAACGTGTTTAGAAATAATACACATTTTACAATTGCCCTCAAGATGCGAGATATTCATCGGATTTCGCGTATTCCATGACATCCACGTAAGCTACTCCATATTTGGTTTGGTGCACTTAATGCCTATCTCGAGATTATTGAAAACAATCTTAGTGGGTGTGATATTTTGTTCTAATGAGTTGTTCTCCTCAGTGCCCTATCGGCGTGAATTTATGTCTGCTACTAATTCAGCCACTAGGACTCGTCGTTTTACTGTTGACCTTCCTAGATGCAACCATCAGCTCTATTCTAATAGTTTGCTCTTTCAGCTGTATAAATTCCTTTCATCTACAATCCTCAAACATTTAAATGAAACACCAATTGCCATCTGTGTTCCCGATCCTTGTTCTATTTCTATGCCTTTTCTCTGTTCTCCTCACTTCTTGACTTTCATTTTCTGTAACCCTCTGAGCATTCTAAACTGACCTTGTGTCACATTCAGTAGTGACGTGGGAACACCGACAAATAATTCTGTGACCACTTGCGTCTTAATGTCATTTTGGCTTTGCTTAGGGTGATACGATTAAAAAAAAATATCTTGGATACGTATCATGGCTACATATGACGGAATCATGCTCACAACTCTATCACTTCTTTCCATGGTAAATAATCAGTCAAGGTACATTCATCAGTACCATCAGTTCAGGGCCTCCTATCTATAACCCATCATTGGTGTTATGGGGTGTAAGCATTCCATAAACTGATATCACACAAGGCCATCATACTACATTCACAAAGTTGAAACATGCTCATTGTCTTCGTATCCGATCGGTAACACGACATTTCCACTGAGAGAGCTTCTTCCCAAGAAATGGTACTTTGTGGAACAGACTCCCTAGAGGATACTTCCCAATAACTACAATCTTACCTTCTTCGTATACCGTTAACTGTTTTTTTTAGCGGCATATCAACACCTTATGGGTCATTTAATGCTGAAGTATAATCTTCTTGGGAGAATCAGTAATTTCTTTTTCGAAAATATTTTCCTGGTCAAAATTTTATTTAATTTTATTTTATTTTTACAAAAACGTTTTGCTGTTATTTTTTACTATGTAAATATGCCGCTGACACCTTCACAACAAAAATGTATTTCTACACAATTATAGTGTTTTTTGACCCAAGTTTGAGGTGGGGGGGTTACTATTTGCCCATAGTCGGGAATCAAACATGCTACCACCCCGGATCTCAGTGAACCTGTAAATACCTACAATTAAGTGGTGGTTACACGCTCCTCCAAAACCCCCGACCAGAGGCCCAGGGCTAGGTTAATCTTTTTCACCTCTCTTCACTTCTTTCCGCTTCACTCAGTAACCCTCTATCTTAAGTGGCTCTTTGACATTGTATTTAATGAAGAATAGTGTATAAATTATGACCGGAAAAAATGGGATAAATGTTTGCGTAAAATACAACGTAATATAAGTTTCTCCTCATTTCTGGATAAATAAAGTTCATGGTGTGTTTCCACCGTAACCAGTGTATCAGTGATATTTAAGATCGCTTCTGCTGAATAAGGTTTTAGAATCGATATATCCATAAAATTCTAGCTTATAAATTCTCAACTAGAAATGTGACGGAATCAAATACTGTCATGTTTTTCTTGAACTGATGTAGAGGACATTCAAAGTTATAGGGAATCATGACGCCTTGTATAAAGATTGACTTGGTCACCTTTTCGTGTTGTAATTTCTACAATTACATCTAAGCAGTGAGTTCGTACCTCACTAGATAGCTCATACTTTAAACCCCGTGCCACATCTAAGCTATGCTTAGAAAATCACCAGACAGATTGACTTTTGTACCGGTGAAAGCGGTACAAATAGCGCCCATTTTCTTTACCGTTATGAACTTCTGATTGGATATAAAAAGTGAAAATAAAATTAGAAGGACTGTTTTCATATTTTAAATGTTGCATAGTCACCTTTCAAATCAAAAATATCTGAATTTAGTTTTTATTTTTAGACAAAAATTGGTCTCTTGCAAGCAAAAATTTTTCTTCTTTATTCCTTAAAATTACCCCGTGTAACCTCAGTTGTCCTAATACCTCTCTCATTCCTTTTTCGTGAGATGACAGACGAAAACGGCTTTTAGAAAGTGTTACCTAGTTTCCATTAGTAATTCTTTTCTATTGTTATATATTAATTTATCAACGCTCGTTGATAAGTGTTGATTAGAATATTGTCAACTAAAGAGGATATACTCCACCTTTTTCTTTTTACACATTAAATCAGAAGACATCCCCACCTAACCAGGTGCTCTTCGCTTGGGTGTGGTAATGAATAAAGTCTCAGAATTAAAAAACGGAGAACCGGGTTTGAATTCCAGTAGCGTTCGTTATATTCACTTTTACTTACACGAACATACATTTGGGAAAGGCATGAATCCAAAATCATCTCCATCCGTCTATGGATTAATTAGTAGGACATGTATAAAGAAAAGTTTTACAATCTAAAAAAATATTTTCTAGTGTAAATAAAAACGTTGATAAACCGTAAAAATCCATCAATCAAAGAAACATGTTCATGTTTAAAATTATTAGCTGTAAACAGTGACTGCTGAAAAATTAAATTAGAATAGAAATTATTTTAATTTCGTATGATACAAGTTGTATAATTCTGTCAGGTGACAATCTGTTAAAATTGTAACATCCTTGTAGAGTATGGAACACCGATTTGAGGACGTTATATTATATTTCTATAGTTTCAGAAACAAGTAGTTTGGAGGTGGATTTGCTCGCACAAATGATTTTGAAGTAAGAGTTTTTCGACTAGACGGACCGGCAACCAAAGTTCAGTCGGCCATCTTAGTAATCTAGCTTGTAGGGAAGAGGTGTATTTATAATTTAATGGGGAAAATTGTTGCTCACCTCGCTGACTGAAAATTTCCCTGCCGAAAACAAATCATAAAAAAAACACAAAAACATCTCAGTTGTACAGAAGTTCCGTCATTTTTCTGAGGGTAATTTTTGGCTTTGTTTTGTTTTTTCTGTTCGTATAATTACCTGTTGGCGATGCTTTTGCTATGTATATATTTATCTGCTACACATTAACTGACCTAAAAATAATTGCATGAAACTAAATACAACAGTCATAGCGGGATTTGAACTCGTCTCTTCGATACCAATATTGGAATCTATAACTATGGACAATTGTTTTAGAGGTTTGGAGACCTTATTTATCATTCAACCCTAGCATTATTAAATAGATACAAATTTACTTCATTTTGACAGAGGTCTCATTATTTTATCTAACGTAAACATTATTTATACGACGAGAAAAGTTACTTATCCATCACACCTCATAATATTTTTCTTTACTTATAGTGGCAATCTTTTCTATTGTTAAGTTTACATTTGCTTGTGATAATATTAGAAAATTCATTTTTATGCTATACAATTCTTTCTATTTTTAACTGTATACCAAGTGTGAAGTTCTTTCCCACAAAAATATTTTTTATATTTCTCGTTGGAGACAAGGACTTACTTTCACAAACGTCTATATTTGGCAGATAATTCCTAAAAGTAAACGTGCATAAAAATAAAAAAAAAATAAAAACACAATTTAGTACGTTATTCCCTCAAGACACAGTCAAAAAATTGTCTTGCTTCCGCTTGTTGAACTGAGAAAAACAGAATGGTTTGGGAGATGGGTGGGGAGCAACGAGTCTGCAACCAATGGAAAATGTAAAAAAAAAATCTTTCGATAAATAATACTACTCCCAACCTTTGGAAAAGGAAATTTTTATTACGAAACTCACACGAGACATCGACAAGTACCGTCGAATGAAAATGGTAGAGTATTGTATAAAGCAAAATATCATATACATGAATGTATAAGTTTGTTTTCTTTTTTTTCTTAATTGATTGTCAAGTTTCTTTCAATATGACATGCTCCTAAAATCTTTGAAAATAAAAATAGCATTTCTGTTTACCCAATACAATCTTTGACATGTCTGTCAAATTATTGTATTCTAGTAAGTATTTCTTTTGTACTATTTTTGTTCATTCAAATATATCGTAAATTAATGGATGATACTTTTAACAATAAAAAAAATCGGAACAAAGCTTTGGATCCTGAAAGTTTTCAGCCTTTCTTTCTTTTTATGTGCCATGTCCTTTCAGGACGTGGGCGATCATGGCTCTCCACTTTCCTCGATCCATTGCAGCTCTCAACAAGGTCCTACCTCTTACCACCCTCTGTCATGCACCTGCTCAAGTTCGTCAGATATGCCATGCAGAGCATTCCCTTGTCACTCTTTCCCTCTATTTGACATCTGTGTATCAGATTTTCCAGGCTCTCCTTCCTCATTATGTGTTCCAGAAAATTCAGCTGCCTCTTCCTAATATTAATTATAAGCCTTGTTTGCAACCTTTCTAAGACCTCATCTTTGCTCACACGCTTGGTCTATGATATCCTTAGCATTCTTCTGTAGAATCACATCTCCGTCGCCTCGAGTCGCTTTTTCATCTTTGAGGAAATCGTCCGATATTCTCTGTCGTAAAGAAGAACAGATGTCACGTAACAGCTCAGTATTATTTTCTTTGTGACCAAAGAAATCCTCCTGTATCCCAATACTCTGATGTCCATCCCAATGCGTCTACGGATCTCCAGTGTTGCACTTAACGTCCGCTATCAAGACGCTTCCCAGATATTTAAACTTCTGCGTCTACTTGATTCTAGTATTCCCGACATGCAAACCGCATTTCGGGCTCTTCCTTCCATTCTGTCTTCTTTTGACCATCGCATTCTGTGTTCTTATCAGTAGTTTATTGTTAAGGTTGTGGCTTTCTTCTTTCACTCTCATAGTCCGTCAGGTTGGGTGAGAAAACGCATTCTTGCCTTACGCCCTTTCCATTTTCGTATATTCAATGAACTCATTCCCTATGTGTATGTATACTGTTTGCTGTCAGTATAGATTCATGATTATTCTGATAACCCTACCGAATATATAAGGTTGCTGAACAGTTCCACCAGATCTTTGGGGCGTACTTTGTCGTAGGTCTTTGTGTTTTCAGTCTACCCTGAAAATCTTTTCTAAGAGGTGAAACCTTCAAACTATTCACAGTATTACATTTATGACCAAGTGACACATCGATATGATATAATGGTTCTCAGACATGTTTCGTTAGAATTGAGTAGTGAGTTCTAGCCTCACTGGGTGCTCTATTCATTAGACCTTGTGCCGCATGTAAGATACGCTTACTTAATTGCTATATTACCAAGTGCTTAGCAAACTTTTCTCGCTAGCTTAATTACGACTGAGTACTGGGCGATCCTCAGTCACTGCTCCAAACTTACTGCCTTGTGCCACGTGTAAGCAATTATTAATAATCGCTCTATCAGTTAGTGTTTAAAACGTGCGATTTCCAACCAGGTAACGCTGGTTCGAATCTCACCATTTACGATTTTGCAAAAAGAGTGACTTCGAGATGTTAACGGTCTGTGGAAGTGACTCGGCGTGTGTCAACTTTGGAAAGTTTCTAACAAACATACGACCTTTTGACCCAAACTTTGAGTGAAATTGCGTGGATAGAACTGTTAAAAATTCGTCGATGTTTGTACTAGGGTTGGGGGCTTCAGATTACTGGTTTTGTTCAAACTTCTGATAATGAAATATTAAGAACTCCCTCCCAGAATCTGTAACTAAGGTACGCTATATAGTACAGACGGGTTCTGCGGGTTTTGAATTAACACACATATCCCTAAGGGGATGGCTGTATTCGGAAAACGAAATAGCGGTCCTTTATTTTAAATATTGCCCAGTAGTTTTACACACCTATTGTTACATAAATCGGTCGAAAACATCATATATACCCATTGAAATCACTGTTTCGAGAAGTAGTTCTGGCATTGATTTTCTGTAACCATCTCGTAAGTGATTTCATATTTTCTACAGTATGTCTTCATTCATCTGTTTAATTTCAATTTACTTTCATTAATATGATCATCAGTCACGTGGCTGGCTGTGGTCACATGGTCGTTTATCTCCGTTTCATAAGCTGACTAGCTCTCATTGAAATATATCCAGAAACATGGGTCAGGTTTTTCATGCAGACGTGGAATACATGCACCACGAGATTTACGGCTCTCCAGCACCGGTTCCGGTACGATCATTGACGTTGAGCAAAGTAACTTGGATGTGTGGGTGGTGTAAGTGATGACGGCTTGGAATTGTTAATCAGAGAGCTGATTTCTAATTCCCGTTGGGTTTGCTTTAGTCACATCCGTTCAAATACTCTTAGGAAAGGTATGAATTCACTTATGTTTTTATCTATGGGTTAATTAGTAAGACTTGTATCACATAACACATATTATCTCTCCCCTCCCCAAGGTATTTACAATCTAAAAGTATTTTCTGCAGAGATAATTTCTTGATTCTGAAATCCCCAATAAGTAAATCACAACATGTCTCTTTTCTTAACAACTATTCATACATTAGATCTAATAGCAAAACTTTTCATATTCACTTGCCGACTACTTTTTTCTCATAGTGCTTTCATGTTTTATTTCTTCTAACAACAAAACTGTTTAATCTGCATTTTATATCCGCCAATAATATATCATGATATACAACCTTGTGCAAATTAAATGAAACACCAGCTTTATTTGATTTTCTTTCACCATACGGTCGGCTTTAGATCAACTGTAATGACATGGTGCAATCAATTTGAATTTTTTTCTCAGGGTCGGTCATTTGCAGTGGTTTGCATTAAATTGAAGCTCTTTTCGGAGTGTATGATAAAGATTATTTGGCCTTGAAAAATATTGCATCATCCGTGATTGCATCAGATTTTATGCCATCCAGACACTATTTTCTCAACTGTCGATTAGGTGTCCTACATCTATTGTCTGCGATAGACGTTACTCCAAGGAACCGTACTAAAATTACAACGCAGCACGAAAACACTGGCTAGGCTTACCAGTGAGCAAATCAAAGTACTATAGATTGCACGGAAAACTTTTCTGATTTAAATCCAACCGAGAATCTGTAGTCAATCTGCAACTAACTACTTCGT
This sequence comes from Acanthosepion pharaonis, assembly GCA_903632075.3. Lineage (NCBI taxonomy): Eukaryota > Metazoa > Mollusca > Cephalopoda > Sepiida > Sepiidae > Acanthosepion > Acanthosepion pharaonis. The sequence continues at coordinate 34,308 of CAHIKZ030005332.1, read as the reverse complement.
GGAATAGACATACGAAATACTGACATGTGCATTGGCTCATGTTTCATTAGAAAAATACAAAAAAATAGTAAATAGTAACGTAATTATTCGTTTTCTTCCAATTAATTCGCACAAGGGTGTGTGTTCCATTCGTCTTGGGATTATTATATATTAAATAAATCTTGTAAGGAGTCGAAGCTTTTTCTTATTTCCATTTAATTTTTTCGTGAGTTCAATCGATATTTTTTTTTGCTGGGGATATGCAAGCTTCTTGCTTCTATTATATGTTATACATCTTGGCTAAAGCAATATCCACAACTGCTGCTATTTTCTATTAGCTTATTAGAACATAAGTCCATAAAAGCAAATAGACTAACGAAGTTCGCTCTAACCACATTTGTAATTGACGACGAATTTCTATTAATAATCACTGCTCCATCCATACAGAAACACATATTGTTATGAATATGTGGTAGATTTGAGGTGTTTGTTCCGAAGAACGAGCCTATATGAAAAATTCTGGTTTCAAAATACGCTAACTTGAAACCATATACAATCGCTCGAAAGATATTTGGAGTAAACCATGAAAATAATTTCAGTTCCAAAGCCAATTTGACGTTAAACCAATATTTTCTTTAAAAACAAGAAACCATTGGATCTAACACATGGTACAGTGGATAAAGGCCTTAGTTAGATCCATTGAAAGTACCCAACGAGTATGAGTTCAATACCTGGTTAAGGCGGTGGAGAACTTCGAGAGGGGAATTAACAGGGGATAACTGACATCCATTAGACATGGCACGTGGAACTAGAACAGTCTACCCCAGTGAGCGAAATAAAGGGTGCAATTCGACATTCCAACTACTTGAAGAAGGCCGGAGCGCAACGTTGTGATAAACATGGTGACAAAGATGAGGACATTAGTTCGAATAATTTAAATACTGTTAACAGTAATAACAAAAAATAACGCCACTAACCCGTACTTGAATTCAAAAGTTTCAGTCGCAAAACTATCCCTTGATACTGCTAGATACTTAGTCTGTCATAAGTAAACAACATAAATCAATCTGTAAGAATGAACTCACTCCCATAATATTACCAGCGAAAAACATTATTCCAACGAAAATAACCAAAGTGAAGCATGTATACATTTCGTTTTTAATGTAACGTTTCGTTATACTCAAGCACACTTGCATGGCTTCAACGATTGGTTAGTCACGTTATTGGCTATGCTTAATCAATCATCCAGTTTTTGATAGCATCTTGTGTCTTCAGCAGGCAGATTCTTGGTGAAGCACTGTAGCTGAAAAGGAAAGACACTGTCAAGCGAAAAATCAACTTAGAGAAACTGCGGACCCATCTCAAGTTGCACACATTGCTGTAGAAAAAATAATTTCTCATTTATTCCGTGTATTGATTATATCAACGGACAGGACCCATTATTTTACAATAAATACCTAAATGTATAAGTAACTAAATAAAAAACGGATATGACGCCCTGGGCGGGTGGCGTATTACAATTCCTTGTTAGCTTTCCCATGAACTGCTCTGCCTAAATAAACATTTCTTGTTCTTTTTTGTAATATCAGATCTAATTTATTTTATTATTTCACAAGTGCATTTCTATGATGGATACGGATATTCTTCTTGGACAGGTAATCGGAAAAATTGTTTTCGCTAGAAGGATATGATCACACTAAAATAATTCAGTTTATTTAGCAAAATATAAAGAATCAATTCCCTATATAATGTTAGCCGTTGCCTCCAAGTCAGATGCCTAATATATATATATATATATATATATATATATATATATATATATATATAGATAGATAGATAGATAGATAGATAGATATCACATATTTTGAAGTAATTTATATAAAATACATTTTAGGTAGTATCAAAAATATTTTCGGTTTTTATTGATTGATTTTTTTACGGCTTATTATTCTTTTCCAGGTTTTTTTAAAGTCTGGAAATAATTTTACTTTCTAAGATTTTCTTTTTATGTAATACGGATTCAGTTTCTACGAATTAACCCTTATCTTGCCGAAATACTTGAATTTATAACTCTCCCAAGTCGCGTTCTTCGGCGTGGTGTAATGGTTAGCAAGCTTGTCTCGCTAGTATCAGTGACGTCTGAAAAGTGAGATCGGTCCCCACAAGGTACCCCGTATTTTCGGGCTCTTGCCTCCTCTAAGCTACGCATAGATAATATGTATAACTTTTCCAAGTGTTTTTGAGCGTAAGTAAATATAACGTACCCGACTGGAACTGGGCAACGTCCCTCCAATTTTGAGGCAATATCCATTACACCACACGCTGCCCTACGCTTACTAACCCTGGTATTTTTAATGGATCCCTCATCTAGATACAGACCAAGCTCGACATTTCTTATTTTCGGTGCTCATACGAGAACTAATGTTTCTGTTTTGGGGAATCACCATATTCTTTTAATCTTTTCACTCCAAACAAGGCGATGATGTCTGAAGAACGCAGAGGATTACAGGGTGTAAAAGAGAATGAGAAGACGTTAGTGGGGATTATAATGAAATTGACAAAAAAGCAGGGTTCAAGGAGACAGTAGTTGGCGATTGATGATGCATTTAAATTATTGAAGATTATAGTTGTCAGGTGAGCAGTTCAAGAAAAATAAACTGTATAACAGATGTGGCAGTTTCATCTAGATAGTTCATCTGTAAAACGGTGGGACCTAGTTGGCAATTTAGTAGTATGCTTAAATTTCTGTACTTGATTATCTATATAGGTCGCTTAACTTATCAAAACCAATGTTTCAAAATGACACGGGCCTAAGCAGACATATAAAAAGAACAACACAAGAAATACTTTTGAACTCAATGGATCTGTCGTACTACGCCAAACATTTTCATCGAACCTTGAAACAACCGATTATTATGCATTTCGATAGCGGCAAAAAGTTTTATATCTCTTCAGAAACAGCAGAATTTTACCGAACATGTTTCGATGAGCTGCCTGATAAATGGCAAGAAGCCATTGCAAATAAGTTTAAATATGTAACTGAATAACAACTCATTGTATTTTTCTGGAAGCGTAAAAGTGGTCACCAAACACAGAAATGATTTATGATTAAACAATAACGCCACTAACCCTTACTTGAATTCAAAAATTTCAGTCGCAAAACTATCACGTGATACTGCTAGATACTAAGTCTGTCATAAGTAAACGAACATAAATCACTCTGTAAGAATGAACTCACTCCCAAAGTATTACCAGCGAAAAACATTATTCCAAAGAAAATAACCAAAGTGAAGCATGTATACAACCGAGACAAACTTTCAGTTGTTTTTTTTTTTAACATTTCACACCGAGAAAGGAAATAATGCCCCCAAGATGCAAGAGGTTACTTTGTATTAGAGAATACGAGGAAAAAACATGATTAAGAAGAGAGGACAATAAAAGGACAGGACGTAAGAAGACAGAAGATAACGATTGGCATTGCATTTAAAATTTTGAAGATCAAATTTAACTGGGAAGCAAGAAGCCGGACAAGTTTTCTACAAGTGAGAAGCACGATAGTAGAAACTGTTAGCATAGAACTTACGGCTACATCAAGCCATTTCAGCAGTAAAATGATACGACCTTAACTCAATTCTATCACGGCGCTTAAATTCATAACGCCTATGTAGTATAAAGTGAGGTTAATGAGAACAATAAGCATTTAAGTATTTATAGTGAAAGACACACGGAATCTACGTTACGGCGACGGTAAAGTAATTGAAGCCGAGATGCCAGGTTAGTTGCAATAATATTGCAGATTCATTTTTGGATTTTATCAAGAATCTTGAAATATATAGCAGAATCACCAGACCAGGTGCGGTAGGAATAATTAAATCAAGGATGGATGTAAGACTTATAAATATGTAAGGTAGATCCACTCAAACAATTAAAAAAAAAAAACAATACCTAGCTTACAAAGCGAATGTTTTGCTTCGAATTATCCAGAGATGTAGCACTGTCCCTAATGAAGGCATTTTATTCGGAGATGTAGCATTGTCCCTATTAAAAGCATTTTCTCCAGAGATGTAGCATTGTCTGTATTGAAGGCATTTTATCCAGAGATATAGCATTGTACCTATTGAAGACATTTTATCCAGAGATGTAGCATTGTACCTATTGAAATCATTTATCCAGAGATGTAGTATTGTCCCTATTGAAGTCATTTTATCCAGAGATATAGCATTGTACCTATTGAAGTCATTTTATCCAGAGATATAGCATTGTACCTATTGAAATCATTTATCCAGAGATGTAGTATTGTCCCTATTGAAGTCATTTTATCCAGAGATATAGCATTGTACCTATTGAAGTCATTTTATCCAGAGATATAGCATTGTACCTATTGAAATCATTTATACAGTGATGTAGCATTGTCCCTATTGAAGTCATTTTATCCAGATATGTAGCATCGTCTCTATTGAAGTCATTTACCCAGAGATATAGCACTGTCCCTATTGATGGAATTTTATGCAGAGATGTTGCATGCTCCCAATTGTAGGCGTTTTATTCAGAGATGTAGAATTGTACCTATTGAGAGCATTTTCCTCATCATTATCATATTTTATTGCCGATGTTTGGAATTAAAGTCGAATATTTTAGAGGGTCTTGCAATATTTTTAAAGTATCCAAAGAATTGTGCAGTGTAATGTATTGCAAATTTATAATCGTAGAAGATGATCGAATTTAATTATTATAATTTTCAATGTATTTAATATGCATTAACTCGAATGAAATATCAGCAATTCGAATGTAATTGCTACTTTATATTCATCATCAACAGCAAATTTTTGTATACTAAATTTCCACTCACACGTGACTCGAGATAGTTATTACAGATGACAATGTTATTGATGATCGAAGTGTGTGATATAAATGAAATAAAAGATAGTAGGATTTGATTACGAAGATAAGGTGGATATATACCTATTGAAGGGAATTCGTTCTATTCACTAAATTTTTAACATCTGAAAGAAGATTATAGAAAGTATCTACCCCAAAACTCTATCTGTCAATTTTTTCTGAGATGAGGTATTATGTACACTATTTACATTATTCGGCCTATTGTCCTCATCTTTGTCGCCATATTTATCACAACATTTCGGCAGTTGTACGCTCCGGACTTCTTGAGTACCTGTCTATATTTCTGAGATGAGGTATTATCTACCCTATTTACATTATTCGGACTATTGTCCTCATCTTTATCGCCATGTTTATTACAACGTTTCGGCTGTTGTACGTCCGGGCTTCTTCAGGTTGTTGGAATGCTGCAGGAGGCACGGTGGAGTAATGGATAGCGGCTTGGATTGAGGAATCAGAGAGCCGAGTTCGAATTCCAGTCGAATCCATTACATTCACTTACGTGCTAATACCCTTGGGAAAGATGTGAATCCTCTTCTTCTCTCTCCAGCTATGGGTAAATAGCAGGGCAGACTGGGTTCTATATTCTTGGAGAAGGAAAACTCTGAATTCAAAACTTGCGGAGGGTCGTTTGGGGCCCTTCAAAACGTGTGAATGGTTCTGCACGAAACCTTCACCACTATAATCAAATTTCATATGCTATACATGCGGGTTGGGGACCGCTTGTGAATTCCAAATTCCCATGAAACTCCAATATTGGAGCCGACTCAACCCACCTCGGGTGAATGCCGTTACAATAAGAGAAGAGAACAATGTTGAACTGAACACTTTATTTGGCTAACTGGGGTAGACTGTTCTAGTTCCACGTGAAATGCTTAATGAGGGTCACTTGTCAGTTATCTCCTGTTAATTCCTCTCTCCAAGTTCTACACTGCCTTAACCTCAAGGACACATGGCACAGGGAATAAAGGTGTTAGTTAGATCCAGCGACAGGACCCAAAAGTATGTGAGTTCAATACCCGGTTATGGCATTGGAGAACTTGGAGAGGGGAATTAACAGGAGATAACTGACAATTGACATCCATTAAACACGGGACGTTGAACTAGAACAGTTTACCTTAGTGAGCGAAATAAAGAGTTCAGTTCGACATTCCAACCACCTAATGAAGGACGGAGCGTACAACAGCCGAAACGCTGTAATAAATATGGCGACAAAGATGAGGACAATAGTCCGAATAATGTAAATAGGGTAGATAATACTTCATCACAGAAATATAGACAGATACTGGATTTTTAACATCTGAAAGAATCTTATAGAACGTATCTACCCCGAAACTGTAGTAACAAAAAACACTACAAAGAACATGTTCCATATCCTGGCTACTGGTGAACTGTTCCTAACAATTCTAAGAACTTATAGGCATTTTAATTCTTAGATTTAGGTTGAACAATAATTGTTCATATTTCTTGAAATCCAAGCACTCTCAACTCCCCGTCCAGTTCTCTAACTTATAAACAATATCCAAAGAAAATGAACGTGACCATTTCCCAAAGAATGAACGAGCTAAAATAAATCTCTGAAATGACTGGATAATATTGGCGTTAAAACGTGAAAAATATCTATATGGATGAAACCGTTTTTTCTTTTAATATCCCTATTCAGCTGCATAACCGAAAATAAACGAAACTCTGCACTTAATGCAGTTTTCAGTCTATTTTCTTCTTTCTTTGTCTTTTTTTTCATATAAGTTATTTTTCCTTTCATCTTATTAAAGCAGATTCGAAGGTTGTTTAGTATTTCGATTTGAATTATGAGTGACATTTTTTTCTTCATCTGTCAATCTCTTTTCTTTTAAACATTTTATTGTTGTGTGATTATTCAAAGGATTTTTATTCAAAAACATTTCTTTAGCCTTTCTGTCCGCCACAATACATTATATATTAACGAAATATTTGAATTCTAAAATAGAAGGATAGAGCTAAGTGTTATTTCTTTGAACGATGGTATAGAATAAAGAAAACATTTTTTATCATTTATATTTTTCACTATCTTGTATTTGATTTAACCACATGCGTCTCAAATAATATTTTCCCCATAAATTAATATCAGCAACTGACAGTTTCATTGGGCTTATTATACGCTTTATCCATACAAGTGTTTTTCGATATGGGGACCGGTAGAGGCAAACAGACCCTTTTTTCATATGTCTACCTGAAAGTTTGATGGATTATGGTAATTGCGTATGCCTGCTCTTTGCTATCAGTGCAAGAATGCCACTGATGGTGTTTGCATAGATTTAATCATCTGCGTTTTTTACTTATACCAGGCATCTTACTTATTCTAGAAAAATCGAAGGCTTACTTCCATACGACGTTGAAACACCGGCTTTCGTAGGATCACCGACTTTAATGATCTGATCAGTACCTAGGTGGGTGAACGCTTGGAAATGTCAACTGTTGTAATGTTGGATGTGCAGGTGGCGTATTGGATAAAGACTCAGAATTTGAAATTGCAGAATCGAGTTCCAATTCCGATCGGGTTCGTTATATACACTTACGCGAAAATACTCTTGGGAAAGGAATGAACCCAACTCTTCTCCCCGTAGCTATGGGTTAAATAGTAATAACGGTATCAGTAAATCATTATTTTTTTAAAGAATTAATTAAGTTACAAAATAATATTTCCTGGTTTTAAATAACCTATAAATAAGGGATAAAAAAGGAAATCAACCAATCAATTTTTTAAAAAAATGTGTTTAGCAATGAGATCCTTTACCATTCTTTAACCACCCCCTTAGTACCATGAATGGAATGTTAAATGAATAGGCTCACACTCTAATCACCATAGGCATAGCTTCTACTCTTTCTGAAGTAAATAGGATCTAATTACAGAGATGCCAGTCTGATTGTGAACATATTTTGACTTTGATATATTTTGTCATATTTTGAGTGGTTTCTGTCTCTTAGATTGGTTACAACTGAAGATAAGAGCGCCAAGCCTGCTCTGTTATTGACCCCAAGATGGAAAGTGAAAAAAAAATGGATTCACAGACTTCATTATGAATTTTATCAAGTCTATCTATTTTGCGTTTTCATTTTCCGCGCCGAGAAAACTAAGCTACTGGCGCACCCTTTTTCCGTGTTAAAAATAGGCTTGAAAAATTAAGAGGCAAATAAAGTTCAATACTTCGACGAAGAGATATATTTAAATCCATAATAGAAGATGAAAATGGAATAGAAGGGTCGAATAGGAAATTCACTGAAAAGAAATTTGTCTTCGGAACAAAACATGTAATATAGGTGAGGACGTTGAAATATACGGCAAGATGAAATAAACAGGAACATTTGAAAAAATGTAAGATAAAGAAAAAATGGGTAACTGCAATAAGAGTCGGTTGGCAGGAACAAAATTAAAATTAAAATCATCGTCTATATCGGACGCTGCAGTGGGAGAATAAATCTATACCGAATATTTGAAGACGCTTGTTCGCTTGCTGATATTACAGTCTAATATGGACGAATTCTTTCTACATCCATAATTATTATGTCTACTCATAGGAGGAAAAATTCAGATGGAAGAACAATAAATCTTTGAACAACTTACACCAATATTTCTTATCAATAGTATACTATTCAGAATGATTGTTGCTACATGTGTTGGAATACCGACCGTTGACACCAGTTGAAAATAGGTATCAATTTAACCCATTCTTAGATATAGTATCCATCGAATTCCAGTCGAATCAATTACATTTACTTACGTACTAATATCCTTAAGAAATGGACGAATCGTCGTCTTCTCCAGTAGCTATGGCTAAAGAGAAGAACAGACCTGGTTTTATAGCCTTGTATGGCAACTGGTATACCGCAGAAAGAAATGACAACCTACTGCGGTAAAAAAAATAAATAAATAAATTGCTTCGAAAGATACATGATCGCCTAAGCGTGTAATCACGCATGGCACATAACTGACGGCCTGATGGTCGTATTTATGCTTAAGAAGGATGTGACTCATTCAACGTGTACTTTTTTTAATACTTTGCCCAACGCTTGTATCCACTTGGCCATGTCTAAGGAATTATCTTAAAATTGTCGAAGCAGTCGCGCTCAAAATGTTCTTTGCCGAGAAAATAAGAACTTTGTTCATTTTTTAAATCCCTTCTTCTTTTGGGAGAACATTAAGATTTGTTTATTTCATCGCTTGTTTTATTTTTGTTGCTTTTTTCATTTTTGTTTCTCAATTTTGTTTGATTTTAACTTTACAAATTGGAACTGATTTTCCAATATTTTACATTTTCATAATGCACTTGTCTTTTTCTCTGGTTTAGTCCTTTCAAGTGTATTTCGTTGTTTGTGTTAACAAAAAATAATTGTTTCGACATCGAATTTTTCTCTGCGGAAGGGTTGGCTGAAACCTTCCTAAGATATATCACTTCACTACTTTTTTAAGCATTAAGATTTTTACAACAGTACTTTTTAATGCTATAATTAAATGTTGTAGTAGGAAGTCATTGTTTAGATAGGTAAATATATAGATAGATCTCTAAGTATGTAATAATGCTGGGATTACCAAAGCCGTCCTTTTACCACGGAGTAAACATCCGAAAATGTTATTAAAACTCTTGATGTTGAGGCTGTGGACTGGAAAACATTAAGAGAAAATCGATCTTTGCATGAGACAAAATAAACGAATATTGGGAGACGTTCAAGGAAACTAAGGTAGATCGTGCAATATTGAAACGGAATCTTAGAATGCAGCCTCTGACATCAATCTCATATAATCTTCCCTCGGGTCATACATGCAACATCTGTGATAGAGTATTCTTACACAAACAAGGACGTGTTAATCGTGTAAGATCGCAAGAACGTAAACGAACAGAAGGAGACTACGTTGAATACGGCCTGAAAATGAATTATGTCTTTCTTTTGTTTTTATTGTTAACAAAGTCTGTGAGTCAGGAGCAAATATGAATAGTCACTGGCTGGACAGAACACGAGGATCGGATAATACAATAAAGACGTTTGTCATATCTGTCGCATATGCAATAACTCCCGCAGAATTTACCAATATTTTTCTTCCGGGGCTCTCAACCCAAAATTGAAGAGATGCATCAATCGTTATGTATTAAGTACGTGTGGACAAACTGGATTATATACATATATAAAAATATCTTAAAATAATTGTCGAACTTAGTCCAGTTCAAAATGTGTGAGGTCATTTGTTTACATTTGGTTATGCGATGGGCAGATATGAGTGTACGTGAGAAAATCATGAAAGATTGAATTTTAAAAGATAGTAAAATCAACTTGGCTGGCCGAACGCTCCTCTGTGGCCAAATCGGTTAAACGCACGTTAAGCTATTTGACGGTTCCGTATCGGATATAGGTTCGATTCCTGTCGGAGAATGAATATTTTCTTTGAAAATTCTCGGATATTCAGGCCGGTAAATGTTGTTTTACACTGTTTATTATAAACAAAGTTTTAACTTAAATATTTATATCTATAAAAAGAATGTATAAACATAAAAATGTCATAAAATAATTGTCGTGCTTTGTCCATTTCATTTTATATATATATATATATATATATATATATATATATATATATTCTTCTCTTTATTTACCATGTCCTTTCAAGACGTAGACGGTCATGGCTCTCCAGTTCCCTCTATCCCACTCAGAAAGCTCCATCCCTGTCCTTCCTCCCCTAGACCACGTTCTGTCATCCACCTACTCAAGCTCGTCAGATGTATCGCGCACTGCTCTCTCTTGTCTCACTTTCCCTCTTTTCGACTCGTGAGTATCAGATTCTCCAGGCCATCCTTCCTTATTATGTGTCCCTGAAACTTTAGCTGCCTCTTTTTGATGATAAGTATATGCCTTTTCCTTGTTTGTAACCTCTCTAAGACCACGTCGTTGCTCACATGCTCAATCCATGATATCCTTACTTTGTGTATTGAGGCATGTCTGATTGAATAAATTACAAGCATAATGTCTGCTTATTTTTTTTCATAATACTTTCATATTCACTAATATTTTTCCGTTTATTACAATCGAATAAGGCAAACTTTAACAGAGAGAATCACTTTTATTTTCCAAGTACTTTCTATTTCTTTTTGAGATCATCAACTGGTAAAGCAATAAACTATCTTCAGTTATCCATTACTTAAAATATATAATGATATAATATATATATATATACATATATATATATATATATATAGATCTTTATATATATATATATATAAAATTCTTAGATATGAGTATATATATATATATATATATATATTATATATATATATATATATATATATATAAGAATGAACCTAAGTATGCAAAACCTACCTTTTCACCTACGTGAATCGTCAGTGTAAATTTTGGAATGGAACTTTTCGTCATAGGTAGCGTTATTTTTGTTTATTTTATATTTATTTTTCTTTTCTGGTCTTAGTTCTTTATTTTTTCAATTACATATTTTTTCTTGGGTTTTTTTACCCTTTTTTTCATTTTGTTCACAAAGCCAAAACATCTAAACTTTTTCCAGACGAGTATAATTATTTATATTTATATTATTTTCATGTGTGTGTGTGAGTGTGTAAATGCAATAAATATTGACAATGAGAGTATAAGGTTTTTGACGTATGTTTAGTATATGTAGCCTCGTTATTATTAATCTCAGATGTATTTTCCCCTTAAAAAATTGTGTTCTTTTTTAATTTGGGTGATATTAGTAAAATCAAATTTATTGTCAGTTTTGTTCCTGTGTATTACGAGAGAGTTTGAATGGTTGGCCAAACATAAATCTCTTTTGTGTTCGTAAATACAGGCTTTTAGATCACGTGATGTCACGCCTATATAAACGTTTTAACATTGTAAAAGCATTTATTTGTTAAGTACCGGCATTTTACTTAATGCTTAATATCTCGTTAATCTTACTGTCGGGTGTTGGGAGGGGTGTTAAACAACAGCGTCAACAGTTAAGTGTCCTCACACGTTTTTAGAAATATCTCCATTCCTGAAAGAATTACTCTCTTACACGACCCAATGTAGATGGCTATAAAAATGCTAAAACAACTAAAAGGAAACGGCGAAATTCATCACCACCTTTTATTTAAAATATGTAATACATCTATTTGTCCCATACTCAAATAATTTAAATGTTAATTACGTAAAAAGACATCAACGTCATTTAATCACTTTCGTTTATTAGACATTAAATTGCATTACTTAGCATCATTTATAATTTACCGGATGAATATTTATGAGCGCCTCTTAAGTTTAAAAAAAATTAAATGCTAACAATATTTTTTGTTTACGAAATGTTGCAAAATAAAATCCTTATGGTTGGCTTAATAAAAGTACATCAGAGAATTAAACCGGCCGTTATCCTTTACACACACACACACACACACACACACACACACACATATATATATATATATATATATATATATATATATATATATATATATATATATATAATGAAAGAACAACAGAAAGATAAATAATCCGCTGTTCTTATAGATATTTTTTATTTTTAAAAAAATTAAAAATTACAAAATTATATTCGGAGCTTTCAGCTTCCACTTTTTAATCATGGTTAGAACTGTGTAGCAAAAAAAACATATTTTAAATCAATCAATTTATAATGTATATATATATATACATATATACGTTTAATATATATATATATATATATATATATATATATATATATATATATATATATATATATATGTGTGTGTATATATATATATATGTATATATATATATATATATATATATATATATATATATATATATATATATATATATATATATATATATATATATATATATATATATATATATATATATATATATATATATATATATATATATATATATATATATATATATATATAAAATATATAGCTTTTAACGTGTTCTATAATTATGGGAGAAAATGCTCAATATTAGAGATAGAGCGTATGTAAATATAAATATAAAAGTGAACACGGAAGAACACTAAAATGTTGCAATGTTGTTATAGTTGGATTAATAAAGTACATCAGAGAACTAAACCCGCCACTTAAGATAAGTTTTTTTTTACTTTTTACACACACACACACACACACACATATATATATATATATATATATATATATATATATATATATATATATATATATATGCATTACTTGAACAAGGCGTGAAGCCACTAGGATGCAGGGGAATCGCAGAAGATTTGGAGCAAGAGCAGATAGGGAGTGTTAGAAGAAAGGATGAAGAGAACGATAGTGGATAGATCAAGGTAACTGGAGGTGTCGATTGACATTACATTTGAATAGTTGGTGATTATAGCTATCAGGGAAACAGTAATATATATGAGGAAATATAGTTTGAATGTGTTCTATATTTATGTGATAAAATGCTCAATATTAGAAAAGAGCGTATGTAAATATAAATCTAAAAGTCAACACTGAAGTCAACACTCAGGGCGACAGGCTGTTTCATGCTGGATCCAAACGTCAGGCCGCCTGACGACTGTGCCCAGCATGAAACAGCTAGATGACTCTGATTGTTGACTTCAATGTTCACTTATATATATATATATATATATATATATATATATATATATATATATATATATATATATATATATGCTTTGAGGAACAATAACAGAATTCATTGAGACACAAAAAGTTTTGGACTAACTGCTGGCAAAGGAGAAACAATGTCATATGATAGGGCAGTGACACTTGTTCAAAAATGAAAAGCCCAGGTAACTGACGATTATAGGACTTCCTGTTAAGAACAAAGAGATGACAGAGAGAGAGGAATGGTGGGAGAAACATAGGCACGGACATATAATGGTGATATCCAAATGTATGTGGAATGGCAACGAATAAAAGGTGACTACCTAACTTCTACTTGCCAGCTTGTCTTTTTCATTTGTTCTAGCCTAATGTTTGCGATTATCATACAACAAATAGTACCCACCTGGTGATGTCTGCAACGTGGATTTGCGAGTTGTTCAAAATTACTGATTGTGTAGTTCATCTATTGTTGCTTATCTGTCTTTCTCTTTTCACTGTTTTTGTCTCTCACATTCCTCCTCGATATATAATGATTTACAAAGTGTAGCTTAAATGAGGTAAATGTATACTCTATCTCTCTCCATATATATTTATGTGTCCACCTCAAATATACTCACGATTTAAACGACAACAAATTTAGTGTTTATTGACTTGCAACCAAGTTTAATGATTAAAAATAAGAAATATTAATAATTATTTATTTACAAAGATTAAAGGTTTAAATTAAATATTAAATGAAATTAAATTCATGCTTATAAATACTCAAGCTGACGAGGAAATAAAAAGTGAATGTATTATTGGACAACCTATATATATATATATATATATATATATATATATATATATATATATATATATATATAATAAATATTTGAATAAAAGACAGACCACGTTAAGATTCTATGTAATAAATTTCCCCATAACCCCTTTAACAGGGTTCTGGATCATCAGACTTTACTTCCAAAAGCTGAAATGAAAATGAAAAGAAATTCACACGTTTTTTACGGACCTCATCAAGTATACGTAAAGTTAACGAAGTGAGGAAGTAAGGTGGGAGAGAGGATATGAGTGTGTCATATGTATCATTTTAGTTTCCTATTTTAGCCCCAGTGTGTCGGCTAGATGTTGCTCAAATTTAACGCGTCTCGTCTTTAGATATAGGTGGCTAAGTGGTGAATGATAAGAACGACATTAAAGGAAGAAGTTACAACAACCCCAATAAATTACACGGCAGGTTTCATTCAAATTCTTAGACGCTGTCAGTTCGCGTTACTTTAACGTGCATATTTGGGAGGTTAAGGTTTTATAAATATCTAAATGTTAAAACAATATACGAAAAAATTAATTTGAAATTCGGTGGAGTTTTGGGTATTTTCTATGAAACAGTCGATTGGAAGAATCCATAGACAGAACATTGAAAGTGCAATCCATTTTATATTTAGTAATTTTTTTTTTTTCCTAAAACTTTTATCTTATAGCTTGTTAGGTTGACATCTATTCGTTTGATTTTTGTTCGTTAAGTAAACTCGTGATTGTTTTTGATTTTTGTGCATTAAGTAAACTCGTGATTGTTTTTATGTACCCAATTATCAACGGTTATTCCCATTTAAATAATTTTGGGGTAGTATATTTCAATCTCAATTAAAATACCAATCTAAACTTTCCCTTCGTGCTATTTAAAATTCACTTCCAATTGGAGAATATTAGAGGAGATATTTGGAAGAAATGTCACTAGCAGAAAATTAGGTCCTTCTTTACAGTTTTTTTATCTACACATGTCTCAAAACCCTATTTGTAACCACATACCTATATCTTCTTATATTTAATTATCATATTTTTATTTCTTCAATACACATCCAAAAATTAAACGTTGGATTTAAATGACCCGTGAGACGTTGATGTTCCGTTAAACAAATAAATCAATCAATCAATAAATTATCAGTAAATTATTTTTTTAAATTGAAAAATTAAAAAAAATTAATATAATTCTACAAAACTTTTTTTTAAAAAAATGACTTTTAATTTTCAATTTTGGCAATATTTTCAGTTGATGAACCAGAGTCCTGTTTTTATGTATCAAGTGAATCATCCAAACATCTAGTTTTACAATTTCTTTCAATTAATCTGTTATTTTTTCATAAATTGTGTAACCTGAATTATTTATACTTTCTTGAGTGTTAGTTACATTTTTTAAACATTTTTAAAATTCTTTCTACTTCCTTAAAATCCGCTTTTAGTATATTATAATTAGATTTCTGTGAAATTAGCCAGACTATATATATGTCTGTATATATATATATATATATATATATATATATATATATATATATATATATATAAAATATATTAATAAAAGGCTTAAACACTAATATTCCATTGTCATAATTTATTCCATTGGAATTGTAAATACGATCCAATTCATCAGACGTACAAATTCAAAAAGAACATAGAAAAGAACAACTCCGGAAATAAAAATAGAATTTGGAGAGAGTGTAAGTATGAGAGTGTGTTAATCTGTCCTGGACATTGAGTTCTACCTGGATTCTATCCTCTGGGAATTTTTTATTAAAAAAATATACATGTATGCGTATGCACCTATGTATATATATTTATATATTTTGCATATGTATGTGTATATTTACCACTAATATTCTATCTATATATATATATATATATATATATATATATATATATATATATATATATATATAAGTTTTGTGCACATTCACATAAAATATCAGCGAAAATATTATTAAAAAGGAATATTTTGAAAAGTATATATTCACATTATACTGACTGGGGGATCATAATTTTTTTGTATAATTTTAAATATCCATAAAAATTGAAAAGATGGCGATAACACTACAGGATTTATTGAAGAACATAAGTAAACAGTTTAATTGAAACATATAAGAACTATAAAGATTGTTTCAATTGCTTGCATGCAATACAACTGAGATATGCTCAGTTTCTCTTTTCTACAATTCCTTTTTCCATAAACATCTTGTATCGGACAAAGATGCTTTTTTAATATCTACCTAAAATTCAGACGGAAGTGATTTAAAAAAGAACAAACTATATATGAATTGATGGATACAGTACACCATAGAAATTGTTCAGATGATTTATGGGCACCATATATATATATATATATATATATATATATATATATATATATTATATATATATATATTTGGTTGGATAGATGTGAGTTTGTGACCCTGAATTGAATAATTAAAATATTAAAAATTATAGCAATCTCCAACTACCATAATTTTACACAGAATACCTATTATCAGGATTTATACCAAAATAAATTAATACATATAACAAAATAAAAAAAAATAAAACAAAATACCAACAACCACTTTTTAGTTCAAGCTACCACCACTATAACTACATTCATGGTTTTATCATTCTCCCACCACCGTTACTAATCATTTCTACCAATTTACAATTTCTACTAATTTACAACTATTAGCTAACTATCATTGTCTCCAATCCCTTGAAACATTACTATCACATCATATCATATAGACCCTTTATTAAATTGAACTACCCTCTCACCCAGCACATTGAATATTAAACTAAACATCACCATATAAATTATCCAATAAGGATTGCAAATTTCTACCTGTTACATATACACAGTCACCAAAAACAAACAAATAACCAGCTTTAAATATAACATATAAACCCCCATTTTTTTTTCAAAAATTTAGAAATAAATCTAAAGAATAATAATTTTTACCTATCATAATTTTACACAAACCCCACCACACGCATATACATACATGCGAGGAAATATTTTTCTTAATACTTAATATGACATGTATACAGTAATGAGACATTTCCGCCACACTTCGAATGTTTAAATTTCAACATTTCAACATACAAATGCGTATGTATAGATATAACACCACCCGTATACATACATGTGTCATAGCCGAAACTGCCCACATATGTTTATATATGTAGTCCCGACGGACGACCAAGTATGTATATGTGTCTGCATACATCGATGTTTGCGTTAGTACGATGAATGACAAAACGACGAAATTTCCCCACCACTTCCACAATAACAGCAATACACGCAATCTACATGAACCCAATTTTTTAAAACATTAATCAGTTTGTCTGACGATCGCTAAAGCGTAAACCCAGGGTCACAAACTCACATCTATCCAACCAAATAGCTCTATCTCTGATATTGAGCGCTTTCTAATAAGTACCGCGCATATAATATATAAATAATTATACATACTTATATTTATTTATATTTATATACACTTTTCACACACACACACACACACACACACACACACACACACACACACACACACACACATATATATATATATATATATATATATATATATATATATATATATAAATGTATATTAAAATGAAGAAACCCAAACTCAAGAAGATTACATTTCAAACCAGTCAAAACAAATTACATTCTTTCCAGACATTGTTTCTCTTGCAATACTTCAGTCTATCGCGGGCTATGACTTCATAGAACCGCATATTGATTGTTTTTACGAACTGCGTCTGCTATTCTACGACCGTTATCTTCGTATAGCGATTTTCTATATCAAAATAACAAAATATTATCTTTCACGATGACATTGTTTCATGTGTTTATAAACACTCTGAGGATGGCTCATGTGAACCGAAATCTTACGATCCACTTAATAAAAAATATCCAAATGTTGCACAAGTTTTGTTTTTATTTTCACCAGGAATTAAAGCAAATAATCGAACATGATCAAACATAACAGTCATTGTGTGTTATATTTGATAATAATAATAATAATAATAATAATAGTGCGACTAGACATCAGAATGCATGCAGAAGAGTCCTGGACTGAAAACCAATTGATTTGGTTTCCGTAGAGTTTTTACCATTCAGCCATCATCACTCGGTAGAGAGAAAGAACTAATTCTAGCGTATTGTTTTTAACGAATGCAAACAAACGCTAGTCGATCAGTGCTCCAATTCAGAGTGCTCCAATTCATTTTACTATATATATATATATATATATATATATATATATATATATATATATATGTGTGTGTGTGTGTGTGTGTGTGTGTGTGTGTGTGTGTAAATTTGAACAACTGAAAATAGCAGGGTTTACCGGAGAACATACGTAAATAAATACAGTTTCTATTTGAACACACCAGAAAACTTCTATATGGTTTCCAATGGTCAAGCGCGGAACGTCGCGAAGCTTGTTAGCTTCCATTTACTGAAAGACACTTTCTGTTTACATGAACTTCTTGTGCCAGACATGGATGCAAATGCAAATACTTAGTGTTTTCGTTTCCTACTTGTCTCTATAATGGTACTGGGTCTGTGTGTCCGATTTCGTCCCTATGAACTAGGAAACACATTGCGCTTTCACTGGCGGTGTTGTCTTATTTTTTTTATTGAAATTCTGTGATCAATAATAAGCACTTTCCACATCTACCTAAAAAGACAAACGAAAATAAATTTTTAAAAAATCAACAATCTATAGTTATTTTCCAAGCGTACTTCTGATGTGGTACAAGGCCGAAAGTAGGGGGTACCCAATGAGGATCGAACTCACTACTCAGTCGTAATTGTTCTAGAGAGAAAAGCTTGATAGCCAATACACCGCCTCGAAGTGCGCAAAATATAATGAATTATCCAAGCGTAGCTTAGATGTTGCACAAGGCCGAAAGTAACGAGCAACCAGTGAGGATTGAACTCACTACTCAGTCGCAAATCATTTAGCAAGACAAGCTTCTTAAACATTACACCACGTCGAGAATTTAAATAATATTTCTTTAACATGTAAATAAATTTATTGATGGTGCTTAACTCTGACGGATACAATACACTGAGGAAGCTATACATATAAATTGTGGAAACCTTGTATATTAACAGACAATTAAATACACATATATCGATATAAATATTGCATACACATAAATACTAGTGACTGGGAGTTTCATGCCTGTGGTAATCAGATTAATTCAAACTGATATCTATTTCTCATGATCCCTGAAAGCATTCAACGGCCAGCCAGCATGTCTATAAAATATACCGATTATTATACACTTCTACTGCCATCTCAAGGATAATGAAATCAAATTCGATCATAGGCTTTTAGTTAAGAACCCTGAGAATCTGTAGCCACTAATTCCTGCCCGAGGAAGAGTGATACATTAAAAACATTTTCGAAATATTCCAGTATCTGGTCTAATATTCTGTACAATCCCAAAAGCAATGTAAATAAAATTCGGAGAAGCAAAACAAAAAAAAACCCCTGAATAAATGAGACAAATAATCCAAACTAGCAACGCCATAATAGCCATCGTCGAAAATAACATTTCCAACCTTAATCAGAAATTCATCAACACAGCCTCTAAAACAATAATTACTAAACGAAATAGCAACAAGAGGAAAGATGTAGGTAGATAAAATGTAGATTGGGTAAAATGTCTAACGGTGTTTATTGGCGGAATAGGCAGAAACGCATTGAAGAGATACGCTGCATAACAAAACTACAACACACGCACACATACAGACACATACACAATAACATGCATTATCATCTGAATCCCGTATAGAAAAACTACGAACATTCATTGACAATACAAATGCAAGTGCCGTCTTCTTACCCAAAGGAAAACAAACAAGAAAGAAATTAAAATTGCCAGAATTCTTCGATACTGTTCTCCATGAAGCATCTTAGATTTAGAAACTTTTTCTTATCCAATCATATATATATATATATATATATATGTTTCATTAAAAAAATATAGACAAGAAGTTTTGTCTATTCATTTTAAGCTAATTCCTTTAATATTATCGAATAAGCTTTTTTTGGCATTATCATTGAAACGTGAAAAAAAATCACTATGTTGATACATCTTTTTATTATTAGTCCAGTTAAGATTTTGGCATGCTTTAATGAAAATTGTTAAATACACACACAATATATATATATATATATATATATATATATATATATATATATATATATATATATATATATATATCTTCAGTTCATTAGAAATAATAAACTAATTTATTATCCGACAAAACCATTAACATATTTTCATTACGCAGAGTTCTGTTTCATTCTCATCGGAAGCCGTCTAGCATAACGCCCGTCAATAAAAAGGGTCCTTAAAGGACGTTACCCACTTAGAAGAGAAGTTTGCCTGACGTTTGCCTGATGGATATTTATGAAACATTCCTAGTGGGTTTGAAAACGAATAACATGTGGGTTTTGTAATAATTTTGACAAAATAGAATCCCTTAATTTGCCTTGATAATTCCCAGAGTTTTCCTTTTCCTTTTGTTTTTATATATATATATATATATATATATATATATATATATATATATATATTTGATGTGTTTCATGTTTTTAATTGTGATTTTAAACCAGATATTGTATAATTTTATTTTAACTTGATATTAAAATAACCAGCATCCAAAATGAGAAAATCTACAATTTCTGAAACCTGCTGGCAAGTGGACAAAGCGATTACGAAACGGCTCGTATACGAAATTCCAAATTCGTAATGCTGAATATAACATCAATAGACAAATTATATTTGTATTAATCGAGTGTGTGTGCATACATATATATATATATATATATATATATATATATATATATATATATATATATATATATATATATATATGTGTGTGTGTGTGTGTGTGTGTGTGTGTGTGTGTGTGTGTGTGTGTGGCACCTCGACGTGGTGAAATGGTTAGCAAGCTTGTCTCGCTACAATATATTTCGACTGGGTAGTGAGTTCGATCTTCACTGGGTGCTTCATACTTCCGGCCTTGTGCCACATCTAAATCATTATATACATATATGTTAGTGTGTGTGTCTGTGTGTGCGTACAGAGTGATTGAAATCAATATATTTACATA
Source organism: Acanthosepion pharaonis (assembly GCA_903632075.3). Classification (NCBI taxonomy): domain Eukaryota; kingdom Metazoa; phylum Mollusca; class Cephalopoda; order Sepiida; family Sepiidae; genus Acanthosepion; species Acanthosepion pharaonis. The sequence goes on along the minus strand of CAHIKZ030005332.1, from coordinate 12,924 downwards.
TTCATATGTGTGGGAGTATATATATATATATATATATATATGTGTGTGTGTGTGTGTGTGTGTGTGTGTGTGTGTGTGTGTGTGTGTGTGTGTGTGTGTGTGTGCAAAGTGATTGAAAATTAACAACCCATTTTAAAATACTTATATTTTAATTTTTCACTATATATTTTTCAAGGAATGGATATGAGAGGAAAGTGTTTGAGCCTCATAGAAATCGCGTCAACTCATTTCCGAAGAAACTCTTATGATATAACTTCTTGTATTGACCTTTCCAGTTCTTTTAGACTCTTGCTCTGGTAAAGTTGACTTGCTTCTTTAACCAAGACCTCCACAAAAAAAAAAAAAAAATGAAAAAAAAAAGTAAAATGTCACAGCGTATTAAGTCAGGACTCCTGGCTGGCCATTCATACATATAATAATGTCTTATATTTCAATCTCACTGTAAATTTGTGTTTCCGCGTACATATAGAAATTACTGGAAAAGACTGAGAAAGTACAGTCTCTCTCACTCTCTCTCTCTCTCTCTCTCTCTCTCTCTCTCTCTCTCTCACTATATATATATGCGCATTACTTAGTAGAAAGTGCTCAATATCAGAGATTGAGCTAACATATTCAGTTTTATAGATTTTAATTTGTGACACTGGGTTTCACCCTTTTGTGATCATCAGAGAAATATTTTTCATTTTATTTTTTTTTTTTAAAATATATATGCTAATCTGAATTTAAATATTTTTGGTTGTGAGAGTTTTCTTCTGTGCTTGTTGTGATGACACTCTGATACACATACGTATACATACATACAGGGGTACGCATTCTAGTTCATACAACCACACCCATATAAACAATCTGAGGTTAGCCGCATATAGACATCCATGTGTTCGAGCATACATGCATACGTAATTGTAATTCTATTTTGGTGTCGTAACTGTAGCGTTTATACATGTAGGTGGTAGTGTTCTTTTAAGATTGGCCGCCTGCGCCGTCATACAAACTTAGACTTCCTCTCTCTCTCACACACACACACATATGTAGTGGCGCACATACACTCTCTCTGGTCTGGATCTTTCACCACCATTTTGGTTAAGTTTGGTTCTATTTATGGACTTAGCGATGATGATGTTCTTATTTTCAACGGTAACTGCTTGTGTATTACTGATGATAGTCACTATGCTGATATTAATAATAACTGATATTATTATTGATCTATTAATAATATTTATTGATGGGCATGTTTGCGTGAATTAAAATGCGTACACGTGTCTGTATGTATGTCTATGCGTGTGAGAGTGTCATTCCAAACACACAGAGAAGAAAATTCACTCTCCTACCATCAAACATAATCAAAAACAAATAAGCATAAATATGGTCATTTAAAAAAAAAATGAAGCAGTTTGTCTGATGATCGCAAAAGCGTGAATCCCAGGTTCACAAACTAATATGCATACAACTATATATATATATATATATATATATATATATATCCAGAGAGAGAGAGTGGTTGAAAGAGACAGAGAGTAAAAGCGAGGCAGGAATTAGAAGAAGACAATGAGGAGAAAGAGAGAACTCATTCAAATGATGCATTCATTTATTACCGTGCAGACCCCCATCCATGTGTACTTATTTGCAAATAGACATTTAACGGGCTAATGCAAAGTTTATACCTATGACACTGAAGAAAATTAAGCTATTTACATCTCAAACACTATATTGATCCACATTTTCTACATTTTCCCTGTCCTTTACTCGTTCTGCTCTCAGTGTAAATCTCCTGAGTGGCAATTTCCAAATTTATGCATTAACAAAATCCCAAGGTTGGACGAAATGCGGAGTCAAACGAGAATAATAAAAAAAAGGTGAACCATGTTAAATGAAACGGAGATATTTTTAAATATGTCAAATATTATTTTTCTGTTACAGATAGATAGATAGATAGATAGAAACAGATTGAAATACATAGACAGATAAATACATATATTTGAACAGGTGGAGATAGATAGATAGATAGATAGATAGATAGATAGATAGATAGATAGATAGACAGATAGATAGATAGATATGAACAGACTGAATATCCAAAGATATATAGATATAGATATGATCAGATTGAAATACATAGATACAAATAAATAGGTATATATATATAGAAAGATGAACCGATTGAAATAGAGAGATAGATAGATAGATATGAACAGACTGAAATAAAAAAAGATATCTATCTATCTATCTATCTATCTATCTATCTATCTATATATATATATATATATATATATATATATATATAGATAGATAGATAGATAGATAGATATATGAACAGACTGAGAAGCATCGTTCATATCTATCCATCCATCTAAATCTATCTGCGTTTCTCAGTCTGGTGGACGGGCACTTGAGTACTGAAAGTTTAAATACTGCACAGTTGCTTACCACATTTTGCTTACCTTGACATTTGCGTCCATATATATATATATATATATATATATATATATATATATATTATTATTATTATTATTATTATTATAACCATTATTATTATCTTTTCTTAAGAGTTGTAAATTTGAAAACTTTTTATTATTCTAAATAAGCCAAAAATTATTTAACAAATTTTGAAAGAAAAAAATAATTCTTTCTTAGTATGGTTTAATATAGGAATTTGTATACCCATATATTTAATTACACTAGACAATCAGAAATGTTGTTACCATAAATAAAAATATATGAGAGAAAATTCTTTTTTTCAAAGCAAGAGAAAATTAAGCTAGTAATTTCAGTTCACTTCCTCAGCGCGCACCACAAGGATCTGATAGATTCTAGATTTATAGATTATATTTTTATTTGGGAACCATGGCTAAATTCCGAAAATCAAACACTGTCGAAAAATATTTATGGACGCAGAAAAATGCAGCTAACACTATCATAAGAAAAATCCCGATAAAAGAAAAACATTCTGACGATGTGTAGTGCGATCTTCCAACACTGTTAATCTGTCACTGCATTTTATGCGAAAATAAACTTTTTTAATATTTTTTTATTTTATTCCTTTTTAAAAAAATTAATATCACTATCTATGTTTTGTTTTTTTTTAAATTATGGTAATTACATTTAAAAGCTTCAAAATATTATCAGAGATACGTAATTGTCCGGGAGCAACTGCCCTTGCACCGACGGTAATACGTATATATATATATATATATATATATATATATATATATATATATATATGAAGAAAAATATACTGAGAAAACAAACAAAAATCCTAATATGGGATTATGTTGTTTTAATATTTAATGTCAACGTCGGACGTTTCGGTCTAATACACCATCTTCAGGACATATTCATAAAACATAATTAACATAGACCATTACGTTTTATGAATATGTCCTGAAAAATATTATACCGAAACGTCCGACGTTGACATTAAAATATAAAACAACATAACCCGCATATTAGGATTTTGTTTGTTTTTCACTATTTTTCTTCATACTATCGGATCTATATCCATATATTTGCTTACATACATACATACATATATATATATATATATATATATATATATATATATATATATATATATATATATATATATAGATAGATAGATAGATAGATAGATAGATAGATTTGAAATTTGAAATAGATAGATAGATAGATTTAGATAGATGAATAGATAGATAGATAGATAGATAGATTTGAACAGACTGAAATTAAGTGAAGTGAAAAAAGGAAATTAAATCCATGTATCACACACGGAATTTCGAATTTGATTCTGCGCTATAATTCACCTAATATCTGTTAACTATACTGCCATGTCATTGCATCCTAATTTGAGTAAAAAAATTAATGTTTTTTTTCATAAATGCTCTTTTAGTTTCCATTAAAATCTAAATAAATATCACTAATTATAATTTATACCCAGTGCTTGTACACAATTAATGCCAAGCGGACATGTGTGATTTTGTGAACCTCCACCACTACCACGAGAATGATTTTCAGCTCAGGTAAGGAATTCTATTAATGGTATTACAATTTAAAATTCAAATATTTGATAGGTGTTTTAATAGCCGCATTGTGATAGTGAAAAGTAGCTTGCCAAACGTATTAAGAAACAAGAAAATCTCCGTAGAAACAAAAACTGACTACTGACCGGTTACGTATTAACAGACCCGAATAATAATAATAATATATATATATATATATATATATATATATATATATATATATTATTATTATTATTATTATTATTTATAAAAATTATAACATAAATATGTTATAAAATCACTACAAAATTAGCCATTTTAGCTTCCACCCTCGGTGTCTTATCAAATTGATGATGTTGCAGATAAAATAAATGGTTTTAAAAGTTTCAAATTAATTAACGATCTTTCACTAGGAAAAACATTGTTACAAAAGCTAGAATAACCAATCAAAATCCAAGTATAGGAAGATTCAAAAGCTTGACAACGAAATCATGTTATAATAGCTATTCAGATCTTTAAAATACGTGTAATATTAAAAAGAATTTATACTAACCAATAATTATAAATTATTATGATAAAATTTGATATTAAAATTAAAAGCTGCCAATTTTAAAAATCCAAATTTAATCACTATTAAGTTTAAAACTATAAAATTATTGAGAAAAGAAAAAATACATGTTATTCAATTTATTTCTTCGTTGAAATTACGTTCGACAAGACGCTACAATATCCGGTCATTTGACAATACATGTATATATTTTTTATTCTAAAGTGTGTGAATGTGGTCTTAAACTCACGCGCAAAACAAGAAAAACACAATCAGATTATAATACATAAGCACCCAGAAATATTTAGATATATATGCACACAAAAAAGCGACGAGACAGGAACGTCTCCACAGCACTTTATGAAAACAGGAAACGTGGAAACCAACACCTACACACACACACACACAATTCAACATCATCACTTGATAAGACACCGAGGGTGTTGAAACAAAATGACTATTTTGTAGTGATTTTATAACATATTTATGTTATAATTTTTATAAATAATAATTATATCTGCTTTACTTTTATTGGCACTCTTTTAAGAATAGTAATTGTTTGTTATTGGAATTCATTCCGTATGTACCAATTATATACTTGAATATATATATATATTGATATATATATATATATATATATATATATATATATATATATATATATATATATATGATATCTGATGACATGGCGTCCTTTAAAAGGACACTGGTGAAATAAATTATTATAATGGAACCTTAAAAGTGGTCTGTTTTTCTTTGAAATATTAGCTCTGGATTTACATTGAGCTCTGCTTGGGACTACCATTCGGATTACCAAGTTTTTCATTTTATATATATATATATATATATATATATATATATATATATATATATATATATATATATATATATATATATTTTTGATAAGCAACATTTTTAAAGAGAAATATGAAACAAAAATGTCACTTATTCTTAACATCAGAAAGATACAATTAAAATTTCTACGGAATATAAAAAGGAAAAAAAATGGTGTTTAAAATCTTAAACTCAAAGGACAGATTGTAGGCAAGGAAGCAACTACCTAGCGAGCATGTGTAAATTGATAGCAGAACAGTCTACTGCTGAGGTAACAAAAATAGAAAAAAATATTAAGAGCTGCGAAGGAGAGTAAGTACCGGAGAGTCTTTATCATCATCGACCTGAATACATACGTTACATAAAAGAAAATTAATGTTATTTGCATTTAAGATATATATTAAAAGAAAGCTTTAACATTTCTGTTTAATTTTTTTTTTCTAGAATTCGTGGTCTGCGGTTAAGTGCCAACATTCCCGAAAAGAATGTCCCTATTTGCTGAAGAGACGCGACGTATAGTAGAATATCATCCTTCAAAAAACAGGAACTGATATGTTTTCTTCGGATTATTATCTTTCTGATAATGCAGCAGACGAGTATAGAAGATCTCAACAGAATACCAAATATATCTAAAAAAAACAAACTAAATATTTCCGAAAATGTTTCTGAACGCGCTTCAAAAATGATTTTTTATAACTATTAAAGTTTACTAATATATATATTAAGATCACAGAGAGCATTTAAAACTGTGACTATTAAGAATTCTTGATATAACAATAATTTATGTTAATTTGACAACTACTAATATCAAAACTGTCTACTTTTCTTACATACATGATCATGAACTTTTATACCATCTTGCCCGCTGTTTCTCTGTATAACATTTGCTATTTTGAAATACCCTTCGTCCTCTTGTGTCATATATTACTTTAAAATAGTTAAGTAGTTTATTCACTCTTTCACTTTTTTCTATTTTCTTTAATATATCATTTGAGGTTTAAAGTCCGCAACCCATCTGTTATAGTGGAACACACCTATACTATTGTTAATAGACTCTCCCACCTATAATAAGTAGGAGCAGTAGGAGTCGCTCAGTGGTTCGATCAGTCAATCGTTGCCAGACGACCGTTAGTCGGATACTAAAAGTATCAGCGACCTCAACTAGATTTACTCTGCGTCACTACCTATTATATGAAGTTTCTAACGTCTTGTACGTCGAACCTATTTTAGGACCGACTTAGTACAAATACAAGCCTCCACTGTCAAACCACTCCACAACAATTATTTGGCGACGAGGATTTGAACTCATAAGGAGGAAGAAAAACTTTCGTTTGCCATAACACACTTGGCGACGAGGTATTCGGATTCATACGAGGGAAGAGAAATAACAAAATTGGTAAAGGAGTTCGAATTCCACAACACCATCCTTTCGTATTGTGTGTTTCAGAAATTTTAGCTTTTCTCTTTCTGACTGTAAGTATAGATTTCATTGTAGTTTCTTTTATATTTAAAATGTCCTAATATTCAATTTTTTTCTAAGTATTTTTCAGCATTCGTCATTTCACTCACACACTTTCTCTCTCTCTCTATATATATATATATATATATATATATATAACAATGAATAATTCATACAAAAAGTAGATTAGTAAAGTTAATGATATAAAATGACAAAATCGTTTCGCAAACAAACGTTTAAAGGTGCATTGACCTACAAATCACTCGATGAATGTTATGCATAAGGTCTTATTTTAATTTTCGGGATAACAACTGAGACATTACTCTATTTATTGAACAATTTAGTTCATGCCACATTAACTGATAAACTTCTACAACAACAACAAATTCTCAAATTGCCATATTAGTAAAAAAAACGCGCTCTCTTAAATTTTCAAAAACATTCAAACTTAGCGTTGCGACTGCACGCTCCAAATGTTTGTATCCGTTAACAATAATACATTAAAAAATATATTGCGATTCGCATTTAGTTTTTCGTCTCGGACGCTACACGAACTTTACCAAAAACACAATAATTTCTATTCCTGAGGTTGACTGAATGTACAATTGAAAGTACTTGCGGATTAAAGAAAGACCTTATACAGCTCATAATTTTTAAAATCAAGGATCATAATATTTATCAAGTGACTTGTAGGTTAATGCATCTTTAAAACTCCTTTTGCGAAAGGATTTCGCCATTGTATATCATTGACTTTACTAATCTACATATTGTATGAATGATTCATTGAAATATAAATTTAACTGCACCATTTGATTTGATATATATATATATATATATATATATATATATATATATATATATATATACCTAGACATAGTATACCCCTGTAAAAGACCCATTGTTCTAGCCTGTCAGGAATGTAGTTTGTCTGAGAACTTTACCTGCTAGTATGTACAGAAGAGTGATGGACTTGGTACATCCCGTCTGTGAGAGAGGGTTGGATGAATTAAAATAATTCTTTTTTTTTTCAACAAGGTCTCAGACGTCTGTTGAACTCTATATATATATATATATATATATATATATATATATATATATATATATATATATATATATATTTAGATAGATAGATAGATAGATAGATAGATAGATAGATAGATAAAGAAGGTGTGAGAATGAGATGGGATGTAATGGAAAAAAAATGAAAATGTTATTTATCATTACTGATGAGGAAGAATTTAGTTTGCTCTATTCCCGAGTAGATGTTATTGCCCTGTTCGACAGAACTGACCTTAATTAGACGTTTCCAGAAACTGACAATCAGTCTCTGTCATCGGTTTATTCCTCTCCTCCGTGCAAAATTCCTTCAGATACGTTCTGTTTAAGATTTCACTTGCATGCGCAGCCGGTCTCAAATAACATCCCAGCACCTCAATAGGATTAATATCCGGGCTTTGACTAGATTCTCTTATCATTCCCCGCCTCTTTTGGTGATTTTCCTTAACTTTTTGGGATGTTGCATAGTTTACATCTGCTTCAGGTTCGATTTTCAGACCGATACTATTACAATTTTTTCAAGAAACCTATGATACAATAAAGAATGATGGATTTTATGAGGGTGAGTTGGCCAGCCTCTGTTGCAGCAATATATACCCCAACTATGATATATTCATTCAAATGTTTCACAGATTGTATGAGACTCTGTTGCGTCAATGTTGTCTTTGCTTTGTGCCAAACACCCCTCCAATTATTTTCCCCGAGGTTGTTTTTCGCTTTGTCTATAAAGTTTCGATGCAAACTGTAACCAGTTTTTACTGCATCTCGTTCCCTAAATTTTCTCCATTTTGTATATGATATTGATTCTGCAAGTAAAAACTTTAATATTCAGAATAATTTCACTTCCCCTATATTAGTTTCATATGCAGTCCCCTCCAAAATATTTTCTTATTCGTGGGTGAAGGTCGTCCTCTGCGTATGGCGGTCATCTACGTGGCCGTCGGACGCGTAGCGGTGGTATACTTTAAAATTGAACAATCGAAGTGCCGATTTTCGATTTTTGTAAAAAATTAAAAAAAATACAATTCGAAAAGGAAACAAAAGCTATTGATTATTGTTTTTTTTATATAGTTTATAACGTTTTCAAGTAGTTTGTATATTCTTAGGTATGAAATTATAGAAAAAAAACAAAAGTTGTTACAGGAAAACGATTCAAATGTAAGTAGTTAGAGATTTGGTCGGTCATTGTGACGAGACTCCAGAGATCTGACGGACATCGCTTGACGTTGCTAGTCGTCGCCAGAAGAATATTAGGGTAATTCCTTTGAATTTGTTGTTCACTGAAGGCATTTCGGTTTATGATGAAAAAGTTGAATATATGACAAGTGTTCAGTATTCCAGTTTTTATTTCCTGGTATTGACATTAAGATGTATTAAACAGCTTAGAATATACCAGCTTTTGTATGAGATAACCCCATTTTTCGGTGAGTAAAAATAAAGGAATTGATAGTCTTAATGAAAATATCATTTAATATTTGGTTGTATAAGCCTTTCTTGCGATAACCGCATCATGACTTCGACGCATTAATATCATCAAACTGTTGTATTCTTCATTTGTTATGCTTTTCCAGACTTTTAACACGGCGTCCTTCTTGTTTGTTTCGAAAGCATTCTCCCTTCAGTCTCCTCTTCCGGAAATGAAAAGCACTTTTTCTCCTGATGAAATCCTCTATTTTGTTGGCAGTACGTTTTGTGTAATAGTTCTGCTGCATGATAAACTTCCTCCTGATTAGGTGCATTTCTCAGTAAATTGGTAGACAAAATGTTCCTGTAGACTTCTGAATTCATTCTCTTGCTACTATCATGAATTATATCATCAATAAATATGAATGAGCCTGTTCCAGAAGCAGGCATACAACTCCAAGCCAAGACACTGTCATCAACATGCTTCACAGATGGTATTGTATGATTTGGATCATAAGCAGATCCTTTTATTCTACACGGTTTGGCCTTTCAATCATTTTGGTAGAGATTCCAGAACCCAAAGCTAAAAACAAGAGTAGTTATTCAGAACTATTTAATTCGCAACACTATTTTAATTTGCAATATATTGGCAACAAGAAATATCTGTCACTCACGTGTTCCACCAGTGTTGCTCACTTGAAAAATGGGCGGGTTCAAACAAAAGGTGGTAAGTAGTAAGTTGTTTAACACATCTAAATGTATATATATATATATATATATATATATATATATATATATATATAAAAACAAATGCTGAAATTCTGAACTGCTGATGCATATTTATCTTTTGATATTAAAACTAAATGGCTTCAGTTAAAACAAAACAAAGACAAAAAACAAAATGGATAGAAGTTTCTGTTTTAATACTTTTGGGTGGACTTTATATACGAGGACAATCAGATAAGTAACGGGACTGGCGTCACAAACAATTTATTTCAAACAATTGTCTCCTCGTCAAAGGAGTCCCTGCTCGACTCTAATGCCCCTTTACTTTTCTGTGCACTGCTGGAAGGACTCTTCTTGGAAGCCCATCAGCTCCGTCGTTACGGCCATCTTGATGGCCTATTCACCTTCAAAATGAACCTCTTAATGTTCCACTTGTGCACGCGCAAGTAACACACGTACATATGCATGCACGCATATATCTATGTTTGTTTGTGTATCTGCATGGATACATGAAATAATCCGTAAAACAAGTATAAAGATTGCATCTAGAATACACAGCAGAACCAACATGATGAAAATTGACTGGCTAAATTTCACTCTATATAATTCAACCTGAAGGAAAAACAGAACAAAACGGTAAGAGAAACTATGAAAAGACAATTATCTTAAACTTGGAAAGCTTGATGTTAATTCTCGTGAGAGATTTGGCATGTAGTCGCCTTACGGTAAATATCTTCAGTGGTGTCAGACATTGAATGTTCATCTAAATATAAATGTTACAGTTACTTCAAGAAGCGCCAAACGTTACCATATATGTGTAAGGGAATGTAAAACCGTAGCAGGATGAAAAAAGCCTTGTTGTCCAAATTTGAGGATCCTGGATGTGCAACCAACCAATCTGTAAGAATTCGTGGATTCTATAATGAAAGGTTGCTTCGAGGTCAACGAATAAAATCTAAGAAGAAAAAAGCAGCTCCAAATGCAAATGGAGTCCAACACGATATTAGTATATTTAATAAAATATGCACTGAGCCTAAACACACTTTTCCTCCCTCTCTCCCTTGATATATATATGTATATATATATATCTGTGTGTGCGCGTGGGTGTGTGTCTGTGTGTGTGTGTGCGTGCATGTACATATATATATATATAAATATATATATATATATATATATATGTGTGTGTGTGTGTGTGTGTGTGTGTGTGTGTTTAAGCAGGAAATTCACTTTTCGGAATGCCTGATAAAATAAATTACAAATTATTATGTCTGCTTATTTTTATCATAATCCTTTCATATTCATGAATATTTTCCCGTGTATAGCATCCAGCTATATAAACATTTTGGTTCTCACCAGCCGAGGTGCAACTGAAATGCACTGAAACGAAGTTGCATCTTTATAGTGAGTAAACTGTTTTTGTGTATATGTAAGAATTATATATATATATATATATATATATATAGTATAAATTGACAACTGGAAAAAATCTTAGATTTTGCCGACGCGTTTCGTCTTCCGACGTTTTAAAGGCAAAAAATGAAATCGAAATGTTTGTGTTGTTATATATATATATATATATATATATATATATATATATATATATATATACATATCATTTAGATATATTACTAATCGTAGATATATTGTTGTATAGAGATATTTATGAAGATGATATGATTTGCATACATGGAAATAATTGCCTTATAAAGAGCGGAGATCATATTGAATTAGCGGCTTACCTGTAAATTTGTTGGTTGTTTGATTTGTTTAGCATTATATCAACCTCTATGGTTTATTTAATGCCGAAATCTAAACATTTGGAGACAGCAATGGAATAGTAATACATGTCTTATTAATTAACCCTTAGCTGGGGGGAAAGTGATTGTTTCATATCTTTCAAAAGCGTAGTTATGCGAAAGCGAATATAATGAACTCCAGCGGAACTGAACCTTAGCTTTCCGATTGGAAATTCAGAGTCCTTATCCATTACATAAATCCAAGCTAACAGCAACTGGTATTCCGAAGTGGTTACCCTATGCACTGGCACGGCACGACGTCGCTTAACTTCGGTGATCCTCCGCGAAAACGGTGATGTGTCCTTAAGCCGAGTTTTCTGAAAAGCGCTAAACATAAAGCGTGGAATATAAATTCTTGCATTTTTTTTTTAAATCAAGTTCATTTCAAACAAAGCAGTAAAGATGCCAGGCGTTAATTAGAAAACAGAAACATTACAAAGGAGCGAGAACAAAAATATAATCAGGAGGACAGTCGATAGCAATTGAAATTGTTTTTTTTTTTTTTTTTTTTTCCGATTAAATTTGGTTGGATAGCATTCAGCCGGTAGGGAGTTCCACAGCGAATATTACCAGAAAAGAAACGCTCAGCATAGAATACACCACTGTTTATCGATGAGACCTCTAGTCTAGTTCTGCGCATAAAATCAAGGTGCCATAACGAAGAGCCATATTTATTCTGTTATATACAGAAATGTCGGACAAGACCAAAAGGCTGATTGAGGAAAGAAAGTTCTTCTTTCGTCTTAACTATAACTTAGCTAGCCGCAAACACTGACGCAATCGTACAAACAATATTCCTTACAGCAAAACTACGCATTCATACGTAACTTTCTTACTACAATCACCATAATACCTCAGCGTCTCTATGAAAATACTCACTAGTCCCCATACTTACAATTCATTGTCTGTGGGGGGAGGGGAATAAAATATAACAATTCTTAAAATACTAGCCCCAATGAGAATTTACAATATGGAAACAAAATCTATTTATAAGAAACTAAAGAAAATAATATTAGTAATAAAAACCCCACAATCACTAAATGTGGCAGAAATATAAGTTCACTGCGGGACTATAATAGTATAAAACATCCCAAGTACTCACACTGACATGCACACATTCAGACACAACAA
>CAHIKZ030005331.1:3090000-3099090 GCA_903632075.3 Acanthosepion pharaonis | reverse complement strand
GATGCTCTACCGACTGAGCTATGCAGGCTGCTTGGGCTAAACATCTTACATTCGGAACAATTGTTTAACACAGCCACTGAAATGAAAAAAATAACTTGCTTTGTTCGAGCTAGTTTCAAGTCAACGCATCTCACGGCAACGTCTACCAGTGGAAGTTTAAGTCCGATGACTTTTCCCTGCAGACGAGTTTCTTCCCTTTATTCAATTTATTGACTATCTCAACCTGCCATTGAATAATGGTACCCTTTTTCACTTAATTTTTTTCCGATCTATTGTCATTTTTTTTTTCTTTTCTCTTAATTTTTCTTTTCATCGCTTTTCCTCTCATCAAATTCCAATTATATTTTGTCTTTTTGATGTTACTTAATTATTCTTGTTATTCCTCTCCATTTTTTATCTGGATATATGTTGCTTTATTAATCCTATATTGTCCGTGTTACACTTTTTGTCTTTTTTATTTTCTTTTGTTCTCCCTTCTTCTGATATTTTCTTAATTTTTATCCTAAGTTAAAATTCTGCCATCACCTACTTTCTGTTTTTTTCAATTACAATTTTTTACGTGACATATCGATTTGTAATTTATTGTGTATTCTTCATTTTCTGCCTAATCAGTTTCTCACTAATGACATATATCTCTCATTGTGTTTGTTTTCAATTCTCCCCAAGGATTTCATTGAAACCATTATGACTCACTGCTTTTTATCGTTTTATATCTGTGACATCATTTAACATAAGAGGAAGGAAATAGAAGTTAACTATTTTCATTGTATTTGATGTCTTAAAAAGTAAAGTTGTCGGATAATTTAGACGCTACAAGTGAATTTAAGAATTGAGAAATCGAGAGAAATCTGATAATATAGAATTTGAGGTTATATCGCAGATATAAATGTAAATTCTATGCTATCTTACAATATACACATTCTATGCTACCTCCGTAAATGTCATAAATCCCATGTTTTATATTAATTTTTTATATTAATTTTTGAAAATGATAAAGCTTACTTCAATTTACTGTCTTGAATATTAATGTAATCCCAAAGGCTGAAATTCATTCGCAATTTCGAAACTTTTAAAAATTATTAAATTATTCTAATTTATATTTTTTTGAAAATTGAAAACATTTCTTGTAAATTTCATTACTCAGCAAACAGTTTTATTCTTCATATAATAGTGTCCTTAATATAACTTCTTTATAGATACAATTAAAAGCTTTTCTAATTAAATAATCTCAATAGTTGTATTGCAGTTTTTATTGTACGATTCAGAGAATATTTTCGTTAAATGGTGTTTCTGTTTGATAAAGTCAAATTGATGATTTAGATTCTCCAAGGAGTCATACTTTTAACTAATATAAATATGAAGATTCTGAAATTTTAATTTCTTGAAATTTCTTTTGTTAAATATCTTGTTTAACAGATATAAAAATAAGTAATTTTGCAAAGATTTTCTGAAAATATGAATTCACAATAAATTTAATTCATTTGTGAATAAATTCCGAAAATTTCATTAAAATCCAAATATTATTTTATTTTTGCAACCTTTTCCAAAACAGTATGTTTTTTACCGTAAAAATGACGCTAAATTTTCCATAGTAATCTTTGTCCCACCACTGATACTAGAAAAAACAATATTTTTAACGAAAATTTTGAACGTGCAATAAAGGATTCAATATTTAATAAAATACTAAACTATACTCTTTTCTGTTAATAATAACATAAACATTTTGATGATAAATGTTTGTTTTCGTTAAGTTTGGGACATTTTTCATCGTGCTATGCTCTTTTATAAGGAATATTGGAAGTACCTACATCTAGGCATTTCATTTTTAATATGTTGATATTTTGCTGCCAATTTAGTACTGTACTTATATTGTTAATGCGCCAAATTGGAAAGCTCAACAGCGCAATGGCCATGAAAATATTTATCGAAAATGCACAGGGCAGCTACGTCGGAGGGAGATTGACTGAAACCGAAATGCCAGGTCAGGAACTATAACATTGCCGATTCTTCTTTCTTTATTTTTTATCAAGAATCTCTAAATACATAAGAGACAATTTATAACAGCAATATTCAAAACATGATCGAATGTATAAGATAGATTCTGGCGAGAATCAGCAGGAATTGATTTATTGTAATCTTTTCACTTCATTTTAGCGGAAATCGTTAGCACGAGACACTTTCCTAGATGTTAGCATCAACTATGTTCATAAAAGGTAAAATGTTTGTCTCAGACGATCAAATCAGTGAAGTTTTCTTTTGCAGGCGTTAAAATTGGCAAACCATTATTTGCTCCAGTTAAAAATGCAAACTGTCAGCCATTAGTCATGTTAAAATGCCAATTTAACTTTATCGAACTATTCAGACTTACCATTAAGGCAGAAGTAAATAGTTGCGTCATCAGCATAAATACATATACATATATATATATATATATATATATATATATATATATATATATTTATATATCATTCATGTCTATATGCGAAATAATGTTGTTAGTTTTTGTTCTTGATCTATATAAGAAGAAATGTTCTGTTGACATTTTTTTTTAATATTCTCGATTTTCACAGTTTTTTTTCTTGCTGCATTAATAATTGTGTGCATGTCTAGCTTGGTAATCTTTGCTTTAGCGACACTTGCATCTGTCTACTTGTCTTGATGAAGTCCTGTATAAATTTTTTCGAAAGTTATAAAAACTAGGCAATATATTGTTTTTCTTTCTGAAATATGTTCCAGGATTATGGAACACGTATAACCACTAAGTGACGCACATTAAAACAAAGACAATAAACGAACAAATCGCTGATGATGCTCCTGTCTTTAAAATCATTATTAAATGCATTGCAACATCCAAATAAATATAAACATGCCAACCTGAATATTGTCTTTTCCTGGGTTTTTAAATGACGTAATTTGAATCGCCAGTTTATTAGCCATTGGTTATATATCGTTTCCTTGGTGTAACTGGAAGGCCGCCGACTGAAGAAAGGGGAGAGAAAAGACACATTAGAAAAAAACAGAAAGAGTCTGACGCAAATCAAGCAGAAATGAAAAAGAAAATAAAGAAATTAGTTCACGTTCATTTTTTCGTTTCAATTAAAAACGGATGTTGACATAGCGACAGTGCCTCTCTCTCCATTTGTTTTCTGGATTGTTTACCATGAAATTCTTCTCTTCTTGTTCTTGTAACGGCATTCACCCGAGGTGGGTTGAGCCGGCTCCAATATTGGAGTTTCATGGGAATTTGGAATTCACAAGCGGTCCCCAAACCCGCATGTATAGCACATGAGATTTGATTATAGTGGTGAAGGTTTCATGCAGAACCATCCACATTTTTTGAAGGGCCGAATACAGAGACCTGGTGCACTACGTGCCACAAGGTCCCCAAACGACCATCCGCAGGTTTTGAATTCAGAGTTTTCCTTCTCCTAGACCAGTTGCCATCCAAGGCTATAGAACCCAGTCTGTCCTGCTATTTACCCATAGCTGGAGGGAGAAGAAGAGGATTCATACCTTTCCCTAGGGTATTAGCACGTAAGTGAATGTAATGGATTCGACTGGAATTCGAACTCGGCTCTCCGATTCCTAAATCCAAGCCGCTATCCATTACTCCACCGTGCCTCCAGCTCGTAAAGAAAATGTTGGTGTCTTACACCGATTAAAAGTACAAAACTTTCTCAATCACGAGGTAGATAGAATATCTTAATATTTTCTCTTCCCTTCATATTACGCCCGGCATTCATCATTACTGTTGTAACCATCTATTTTGAGTGGCTCTTAAGCATTTATTGGGTGACATCAATTAAAAAACATTTAAATATTAAAACTTCGATTTTAAGGGAACTGCTTTAGGCCTTGAATGATGTTTTTGAAATTTTTGCGAATATTTTCATGTACAGAATGTCCCTAAAGCCTGGTCACTTAGGAAATTTCAATATCTATATTTTTTAATTCCACTGATTAAACATGGTTTTGTCGAAAGAAGAAAGAAAGAGCTGAGTTCTTTTTCTGGCGTATGTTAAAGGAGAAGGTGTACTCAATGAAAATCACAGATGCAACACACTTCATTTAACGCATAAAGAGTGAATGTGCTAAAATTGACGGCAATGTGAAGTTATTGCATCCAGTTCATGTGACTTTTGCAAAGCGCATCAACCTTTGCATCACAAGTTATACGTATCATTAAGACTGTTAGGTATCATACTCCTAATAGTCTTAGAGATAGTTGTAACTTGTGTTTAGAAGAAAAAATTAGGATAATAAAATACAATAATCAAAGCAAACTATTAAATCAAAGAAATGAATTAGTTTTAAAATGTCGACATAGAGGTAGATTTAAATTTCTATAATATTGATTTTTCTTTATTACTTTTTAATTCACTAACTCTTCTAATGTTGACTGTTTAAATATTTTTTATATTTCCATTTCTTCACCATATTAATTATATTTTGTAAGAACTCTCTTTTCCTTTGTCACTTAAACCGCTTTTCGGCCCTTTTTTTAGTTTTAATCTAACACTTCTTTCTTCATATAACCCCAGTTTAATGTCATAAGGTCAATATCCGGGTTAATTTTATAAAACCTCTTCCCTTTATGGCTTATATCTTCCATCCTCCCCTTAAGACCGACTCGGGCATTTCGTCCGACTGAAACATAGAAATGGATAAAGCCTGTATTAATTTTTCGACCACTGTCAAGATTAAATTTAAACTTTCTAAACGTGGAGAAGAGACTCGAGGCGACGGTGATGTGGTTCTACAGAAGGATGCTAAGGATATCATGGACCGAGCGTGTGAGCAACTATGAAGTCTTAGAGAGGACGCAAACAAGGAGGGGGCTTATACTTAACATCAGGAAGAGGCAGCTGAAATTTCTGGGACACGTAATGAGAAAGGAGGGCTCGGAGAATCTGATACTCACGGGTTGAATAAAGGGAAAGAGAGACAAGGGAAAGTAGCACGTGACATACCTAGCGGGCTTAAGCAAGTGGATGACACAATGTGGTCTGAGGGAGGAAGCAAAGGGAATGTTGTGGATTCTGGGATGAAATCCGGTCTCAAAATGAATGACAAACGCAGGAATGAAATATAGCAAATAAATGTATTGACGCAATAATACAATTGGTAATACGGTTAGTAGATCCAGAAATACAGTTAGTAGCAATAATAATATATATACAGTCTGGGAAATTCAATATCGAAGTCTGACTTTCTTCTGGGTCTACGTGCTCGCAACTGTGACTCCTACAAAGCGGTTACCTCACACTCTCACTGTCACCGTCTCACTGTCTGACGGTTTCAATGTCACTCACGGGTATTCACTGGCAGCAGTTCAAGTACACACTGGGCGAGTCCTCTTGTATGAAAAAGGGGTGGTCCCCATAACAGGGAAGAACCTTGTTGAGAGCTGCAAGGGATAGAAGGGGTGGAGATCCACGATCGCCTACGTCCTGAAAGGCCATGGCACATAAAAAGAAGTTCTGATACGAACAGTCTACTTTTCGTTAGTTGAAATAGATCTATACCCCACAATGAGGTAATTTTGATTTTATCGTGTAATATATATATATATATATATATATATATATATATTAAAAGACATTTTTTATGTTTAACGTTCTTTTTTATAGATACAAGTATTTAAGTAAATGCTCTGTTTATAATAAAGAGTATTAAATAACATTTACCGGCCTGAATGTCCGAGAAATTTTCATAGAAAATATTCGTCCTTTGACAGGATTCGAACCTGCATCCTATACGGAACCGTCATTTACGCTGACGTGCCTTACCGTGTAGGCCACAATACTGCTTTAAATTCGACCTTGCCTACCGAACGCACCTTAGTGGCCGAGTCGGTTAAGGCACGTCAGCGTAAATGACGGTTCCGTATAGGATGCAGGTTCGAATCCTGTCAAAGGACGAATATTTTCTATGAATAACATTACAGGCGTCATATATATTAATGTTTCTTTATTAATACATTCAAGTTATTGAATTTAATGATTATCAGATTCTCCTCCAAAAGGAATGAAATAATTTTGAACAAAATGTCGCATTCCTATTGCAAAAATGTGAAAAAGGACTGCAGATCTCGGACTCGTCCAAAGGAAAGAAAATGGCTGGAATACATGAAATAGTCCGCTATATATATATATATATATATATATAGCTATATTTCGAGAATACCCGTCTACTAGGGCGGAAAACGCATTTGGGCTCAGGCGTATTTGTGTTTATTCAACACCCACAGAGCCCGCCTGTGGTTTATACTGCAACTATACCGAGCAGACCTTAGTTACAGTTTCTGGGAGAGAGCGTGTTGTCTAGCGGCCACGATGTCTTGTGACTTCGTGCTAGCTATCGACGACACCCAAGGGTATCGTCTACCCAATTTCACTCACAAGGCTTGGTTTTCAGGCACTTTCCTCCGGTCCGATAACATCAGGAAGTCGCCTTCCTGACAAATCGACGATAGTGACGTTCGAACCCGGGCCTCATGATCAGAAGCGAACGTGCTAACCACTCGGAATGTTCTAACTACTATATATATATATATATATATATATATATATATATATATATATATATATATATATATATATATATATATATATATATATATAGTGTGGTTATCTGGCTTGCGTGCGTAGATGAATAATATATGTGATCAGTAACTTTATATTCACGGATTGCGTAAGACGACCTTATTTTTACAAAAATGCCAACTTATAATCTAAAATCTAGAATCGGTCGATGAAACAGCTTTTTTAATTCGAAATAATCCACAATCTCCCATTTCAAACTGAAAAAACTTTGACCATTTTGTTTTTGTCCTTCAGACTGCATCAAGTGGGGTGTTATTTTTCAGCTGGAGGAATCGGATAAAAAGTCAAGTCATGTTTTGATTTTCCATAGCAAGAAGTAAGCATAAATCTATTGTTACCAGCTTCACTATTACTTTTGTCTAAAGACGGCGATATACACCTTCACACAAATGACACTTTACAAACAAGAACAATCAAATGCTTGTTCATTGCATACACATATTTTTCTCCCTTTCATTCTAATCGCACGAGTTACACCCATCTCCCGTTTGCTGCTTTCTTAGATAACCATTCCCCCTTGCATAGAGTATTGTTGCCATATATGGTCTGGAGCCCCTATTGTTTGCCTCGGGGTTCTTGATAAGATCTAGATACGGATATGCAATATAATTGGCCCTGATCTGGCATCTCATCTGTAGTCGCTCCCTCACAGGCGTGCCGTCACCTCTCTCTGTCTTGTTTACAAATACTCTCATGGTAATTGCTCCAATGAGTTGCTTTCGCTGGTTCCCAGACTTCGCAAATTCAAGCGCCCTACGAGGCTGGCATCACGCTCTCACCCTTTCACTGTTGAAACTGTTAAATGTAGCCGTCTCTTCTACTCCAATAGCTTCATGTCTCGCACCTCTAGCCCGTGGAACTCCCTTCCCTATTCCTGTTTCCCTGAGAGCTATAATCTCCAACTATTCAAATGTAATGTCAATCGACATCTCCAGTTACCTTGATCTATCCACTATCCTTCTCCTCATCCTTTCCTCTATCATTCCTATCTGTTTTTGCTCCAAATCATTTATAACTCCTTGCGTGCTAGTGGCTTCCCGCCTTGCTTGGGGTGAAATGCTTAAAAAAAAAAAATAAAATAAATCTCTTTCCATCCCATTGAAGCATCGACTTTTCCCCTTGTACAGACAAGAAGCCATTTGTATTTCCATCGGTCTTACATAGTGTTTTTATTTTCTCTCTTTCTCTTTCTTTCATCATCTCTCTTATAATCTGTTATTCTGTCTCTCTTTTTCTCTTACTCTTTCGTATTTTTGTCTTTCTTTCTCTCTCTCTCTTTTTACTCTCTTTCACATTCTTTATCTTATTTATACTCTGCTACTTTATTTACTCTCTTTTTCTCTCACTCATTCTCTCTCTCTCTTACTCGCGTTCTCTCTCCTGTATTCTCTCTCATCCCCCCTCTCTCTCTTCTACTTCCTCTCTCTTCTGCTTCCTCCCTGACAAACGCATATAATTACAAGCAAATTGTTCAGATCTCTTCAGTCATTTCTTTAGTGGAATTAAATTGATCGAATTTGTTGATAAAACGGGTTCGAATGTCGTATTCCATTTGCGATACTCGCTTCATCATAAATCCACTCCTTTGCATAAAGAATTCTTCATTTAGTAGAATTTTCCTTTTAAATTTAGAAAAAAAATAAAGAAAAAAGAAGCCTCAATTTGACATTTGAAAAACAAATGGTAAAGAGAAAGCAATTCAAATGTGGTTTCAGAAATATACTGCAGCAGATTTGGATGATGAACTTCCAGACTTCATCAGACTTGAAAAAAAAATGCAGGAGAGAAATTTAACAATTTCATTTCATTTTGGGCGTTGATTATATGGAACTATTTCTCATTGGATGGCAATAAAAGAAAAAAAAAAAAAACGGGAAAAATGAATTCTACCTAATTTGATATAAAAATTGCATTTGTCAAACAACCGATTTGTGAAATATTATTTAAGGTGAAAAATAAATCCTTTCCGATAATTCTATATTCTGATTGTAAGAAAGCATTTAAAAAAATGGTAGTGCTTTTATTTTTCTCTGTCAAAGTATTACATTTTACAACACACACACACACACACACACACACACACACACACACACACATATATATATATATATATATATATATATATATATATATATATATATATATATATATTGGGTTGGTGCATAATTATCAAGCGTTTTTAAACCATATTCATTATTAAAAATCAAATATAGCAATTAAACAGTAACATTTTAACAGCGTATGATTATCGACACGCATTTTTATATTCTGAAAATAAAATAATATTTTATTGAAAAAGTAAACAAATCACCAATTTTTATTAACAAATAATTCGCCTATAAAAACGCCTGTTAATTATGCACCAAGCCAATACATACATACATACATATATACATATGACGATTGTAGATCGGTGTCTCCATATGGATTCTTGTATTTTGTTATATATATAGAGTAAGTGAACCTTACCGAGCAGTCTAAAGCA
>CAHIKZ030005331.1:3030000-3085000 GCA_903632075.3 Acanthosepion pharaonis | reverse complement strand
ATGAAAGCTTTTTGCATAGCGATTTATAATTCTTTTATTATAATCTCTTATAATAAAAATATTATATATATATATATATATATATATATATATATATATATATATATAGATAGATAGATAGATAGATATTTAGTGGTATACACATACATATGCAATCATATATCTAAAATATATAAATATAAATACATACACATACATATGTATTTGTATAAAAAATAAATCCAAGAGGATAGAATCTAGGTAGAACTCAATGTCCGGGACAGAGTAAAGATATAATAAAAGGCTTAAACACTAATATTCCATGGCCATAATTTATTCCATTGGAATATATATATATATATATATATATATATATATATATATATATATATATATATATATAAAGTTGGTTAATAAAAAGGATAAACGAAAAGGGTACCAATATAATCAGTACGATAAACATTTATTAAATATTAACCATATGACAGAAATGAAACACGGACAGAAAGGTTTTATCTTCAATATATATATATATATATATATATATATATATATATATATGTCTATAATAAAAGGAAAAGTTTGAAACATTATATTGGGTAAAAAATAAATGCTTGTATTAAAAGACAGAAAATACGAATTTACAAATATATGTGAAATGATAACTATATGCAAACCTTTATTCCTCGAAAATGTAAGTACCACAAGCGGTCGGTGCTGAAGAGTCTAGTGATGTTTCAGTGATTATAAAAAAGATGTTTGCGCTTTATAATATGGAATGCAGAAAAGCATCAGACAATAGTGGCATAGTAACAGGCCTTTTGAAAGCCCAATTATTTACCCCGAGTATAGGAAAAGGAATGCATTTTCAAAATTTTATTCTAACGGTAGTATAACGGATATCGGTGCAGAAACTGGAATCGGTTAACTGAATTCAAATTTGGGAATAGACTGCTGCATTCACTTTCGCACTAATGCTCTTGGGAAAGGTATGAATCCGTCTCTCCCCTCCTCATCTATGGGCTAATAGAGGGTTAAACAAGGCCCTGGTTGGTAACAAGTCTAATAGAAGGAAAACTCTGAATTTAAAACCGTGGAGAAAGCAACATGAAATTACTCCACTCACTTTCTCAAGAATAAAATGGTAACTCACAAATAAATAAAAACAATTTATGGAGAATTAAAATCGCTCGCGCTTTGAAGGGACATGTTCTTAAAGCATAAAGTGTATTTGTCCCTTTCATGATATGTTTTATATTTGGCTCTTTACTCACATCCACGTTAACCTTTTCTGTCTCTCAAGGTGTAACTTAAACTAAAATGTTAAACTTTGTGCATTTTTATTTTGTTTTCAAGCGATTTTGTTAATTTCCATGTTTCACAGCCGTACGTCAAAGTTGGTATTATATACCATTTAGATTGTGGTAGGTAGGCGAGAATCATAGCAAGAAAGAATGATAGCAGATGGAGCAAATGGTTAAAAAAAAATGTTACACAACGGGAAAATAGATGCTGCAAAAAAATATCAGGCAGAAGATGTGTAGATGAGATAGAAGAATTTCTTGGCATGACATAGCTGATTATAGTACAGTCACAGATGTTATAGAAGAGTTTGAAAATCCTTTGTTCAGTAATGAACTCACAATGTCATATGATATATATATATATATATATATATATATATATATATATATATATATGCTGATGTACCTTTCAGTTTCAGCAGCTGTTGTCAAAATGCCAACAGTTTTTGTTATGGTTTTATTTTGCTTTCAAGTACTTTAGCCGACAAAGAGAACTGACCCTTATCACCTAATGCAAATGGCATCGATTACATAAAACCGTAATTTCGTTACTGGAGTCACGCAACGTTGGCTGAAAAGCAGCATGATCCTAGCCAGGAGTCGATTTTGTCATTCAAGATCACAATAGACACTTATGTAGTCTTCAACGTTTCTTTATCAATTTACAAGTACTGAATTTGCTTTTGTTCTGGTTTCAAATTTGAGAATTTTCTTTTACTTTCATTTTCGATTCTCTTCTATAACGAACTTATTGTAATTGATCATAAAACGCTGGATACAATTTGAAACAATTATATTTTGGACTTCATCAAATATTTTAAGTTGCATTTTTACTTTTCTTAAAATGATAAAAGTATAATATGTAAGTAAGTGATTTTATTTATTTTCTAACATCTTCAATACAAAACAAAAATATGCGTATCTTGGGAAATCAAAGCTGTTACCACATATACTGCAATGCAAGCAAGAACGATATTTTGAGAAATAGATTATGCTAAACGCTGCTAATGCCATTTATCAACAAGAACAGAATAAGCTTTTTTTCAATACTAGAACTTTTTTGCAACACGCGTCACCATGCTGAAATCCTCACATTATTCTACCATTTTTGTGGAGATTTACAACCTCTACGTTTCGTTCAATTTAGCAAACCAATCGATGAAATTTGAGTAAACTGATTTGTTTGGAAAATAATTTGACAAAAACTCTACTTCGCGGTTTAATAATTTCTTTAATTTAATTCTATTTTATAGGACTTCAGAGTTAACAATATTTTTTAAGAATTTGTTTTTCCTTTTTTAACAACGAAGAAGAAATTCTTCGGATTTCTTACGCTTGAGCATGCAGCATACAGCTGACCATGGATAAATATTCCTTTCCTGGAGCCAAATTCCAACTTTTTTATTTAAATAAAACTTTTAATTTTTTTCAAAAAAATGAAGGAAAATTGTACTCAGTTACGCATTCTAATAAAGCCAATAGTACTTTATACTCCCTTACCTGTTTGCAATTCTCTTCGAACTTTTGGTTTCGTTTGGTCAATGTATGGCTATTTTAGAGGGTGTGAAGGACAGACGGACTAACGGAAGTCATAGAATTTTATATATAGATATGGAATAGTTTAGTTTCATTTCTCAAACTCATCAGGAGTAAATATACATCCAAGTCTCCTTTCAAACGATAACTATTTTTTCGAATGGTAAGAAATTCATTTCACAATTATTTGTATTCCTTTAAATTATTAATTTATTTATTTAGAAAATAATGTTCTATTTAGAAGTATTAGTCAAAGTATTAGTATCAGAGTATTAGTATTAGTATCAGAAGTATTAGTATAATGACTTTGGGTTTCTTTTTCTGACGAATGTCTAATGGAATTCACTTTGGCATGGGCGGTTGAAGCCATGAACGTTTTTACCCTGCAGTGTGAAGGGCGGTAAACCAAAAAATAACCAGCAGACTTCTGGTAAGTAATAGATGTCAGGAATTCTATGTCGAAAAACAAAAAAAAAAAAAAACTTTCCACATTAATATGATCAATCTAGTTCGGAACGATTTACATATCACGCATTTCATATAACGTATATTTTCGTGTATAAGACGATCTTTAAATCCCCAAAATCACCCTTAAAAAGTAGGGTTCGTCTTATACTACAATTTTAAAAATAACCCTTAAATTCTGAGTGATGTTTTGTTGGTAGGCTAATGTCGACCTCAATGGCATAAGTTCATAATAAATTACCTATTATAAGAATAATTCTATATCAGTGAAACCAACTTGTATCCATGCAAGCTGAGAAAATGTAAACATCGAGTTATGATTGCTTTCACAGCAATGGGATGTACTATTATCATACATTATCGTACTGTTATTAGCGGTATTTTGTGTATGTCGATGAAGTATAAGTAAATGGCCATTAGTACACCAGGCTGTTTGTAACATTTTAGATAAAGAAGAAGAAGAAGAAGAAGAAGAAGAAGAAGAAGAAGAAGAAGAAGAAGAAGAATCAGTATTCGGAAGAGATCACGTAATGAAGCGTAAAATAAAACAATGGTTTCCCATTTAGGGAACGTGTGTAGGAAAAACAAGATATAGAATCGGTTTTGTTATTTTGTTTATTTTGAATTTAGAAGGACACAGTCAGTAACAACATTTCCAATAACATCATATTTATATAGCCAATAAGCAGTCATCTTATACTACAGGTATAGGATAAATTCATGAAAATTTGCTATATTTTTTGATCTCGTCTTATATAAAGGTCGCCTCATACGCGGAAATATACGATAATTATTTAAACAGAAGTATAATATGATTTTGATCTTCAGGACCAAAACTTACAGGAAGGCGACATTAATCAATGTTGAGGTTTATTATACAAAGAAATTACCTCATTTTATTTGCTTTGAAATGGGATTTGACTCACATTTGTAAAGAAACGTAATTCTCAGTGTTCAATTTTCAAACATACCAGTGTAGTGACTACTACTATGTTTGCCACGCCTACATTTTTCTCAGCTGTGATTGGTTAAATAATAAATACTAATTATCACATGACAATTTACTGATCGCATTCACCACACTGAATTTTTCCTACCGTTAATTCACAAACATGCTTTTGTTATAAAATCACCGATTGGTTAATTTTTCATCCAATCAGATATTTTTTGTGTTCTTTCAAAATTTCTCCCGCCGTTGTTCTCGGGGCCTACCGGTAATAATAAAAGCCAGGTTGCGTTCCAGAATTAGACAGTAGGACTCAGCAACTCACACGCGTCTACACAGACTATTCATTTTACTCACTGCGCACACACAGACACAGAACTTGAATTACATTTCACCATCAGTTCTCTGTGAAAAGGCCAAGTTACAAACAACGCTGTTAGTTATACAAATAACACACAACTGAATTAACTGTATGTTCTTCTGAATATAACATTCTATTTCAACATAGAACTTTGAACATTCTATTCAAGAAACTTCCTTAATTACATTTCATCTTATTCAACTAACAGATAAAGGGAAACTACTTTTTTCTCCTTAATATTCACACATTACAAAAATTGTTTTGTATTTGTTGATTGTAATATATATTTTATCGTTGAAACAAAAATCGGTTTTCCATTATTTTTCCTTGATTTAAAAATGTATAAATGTTAAATGCTCTTCAACACGCAGCCACATTAATCGTTTCAACACAACCAGCATTTACACCAGTTCTTCTCAACCACGTGATACTGACGAAGCTCAGTTCAATTTGGTACGGAAAAGTAGCTGTAGGGCACTCGATGAACCATAAAATCATTACCATTGGTAGACAGAACTCACCGGCTAATCATCAACTCTACAATTGACTAAATCTTCTACGAGGCCATACTTATGGAGAACCTAGTGAGTGTCAAACAATAAAGAGTGTCACCACACTTCTCGAGATGAAAAACTCGAACTTGAGAACCTAAAAATGTGTGGCACACGCTGATTGGTTACTTGAGTATTGAATCTCTGAAAGAAGGCCTAACCAAAACAAATAACGCAAAGAACTGGTGCCAATACAACAGTAGCAACGAGAATTCAGTGGTGTACAGGTTAACGAGTTTGTCTATTCAACAGTAGGGTCTTAGAAATTGAGGAATGCACCTTCAGCGGGTTTTGTTTTCTCCTTATGAGTAGAAAAAGTTGTGAAAAGGCAGGTTTCGAGAAAATAATGCTTGGATTGCCTACACAAACGGTGAAGTTAAAGACAGTAAAGGAAAACAAAATAAAAGTTAGTAATTATTCAATTTGTTGTACAAAAGTAAATTTATTGTCTAAAAACTGTTTTATAATAGACTTTTCTGTTATCTTTCTTGAGCGGAGATAAACTTCTTTTATATCCAAATTTCTACAAAATTCTTCCCCAAAAGTTTATACTGCTATTTTTATCTTTGAAGCTAATATTTTTAGTTCTTTTCTAAAGTCTATATTAATTAAGTGATTATTTTACGGCTTATCAACCTTTTCTTTGTTATTTAAAGACGATACATAATTTCGATGGAAAGAATAATAATAATAATTTTTTGCGAGTGGATATTAGATTAGCAATTTATAGAGGATAACAAGATGTTTTCAGATATAAGTACAACTATTTAACCCATAGCTGGGGAAGGAGATGGATTAATAACTTTCCCAAGAGTATATGTGTGCTAGTAAATGTAACGAACCAGACTGGAATTCGAACTCTGTTCTTCAGCTTCTCATTCTGAACCGCTTCTATTACACCACCCGCACATCCTCTACGTACACACACGCGCATACTTATAGCTTTTATATTTTTTTCTATTAGTTTCTAGCCTTTAGCAATGTCTGTTTACATGCTTATCAAAATGCTTGGTTAATCAGAGGACTAAAAGATGCACACGCTATGATGTAAACAATAACCTCTAAGAATGGCTGAATAAACAACTCTCTCTCGCGTCAGTTCATCTCTCGATAAGCTGTATTGGAAGGTTATTTGGAAAATAATTACAAATAATTGTTAAATTCACAAAAAGCAACAAACATGTATCGTTTGAACGACGTTGCTCTTTGTTGGATTGCGTGAGTCACTTTCTTTTCTCCAGAACCGAGGTTAGCATTTCGTTGTATTAGCATTCTGTAGCCTTATTTCATTGAACATTGCAAAAAAAAAAAAAAAAAAAAAAGGATCCGGCTGCTTCTCCGTTCCACTCTGGTGAAGTACCTGCCAGTATTGGTTTGTACTCATTCACTCATAACAAGCATCATCATCATCAAGATCAAGTGCTTGCATATTTATGTTTGTCTTGAAAAGCTGATTTTTTTTTTAAATTTGGTATCTACGAAAATAAATATTGTAGTGTGACTTAGAGAAAAACTAAAAGGAATTCTTTAATGCATTGAATGAGTTAAATAATTTATTTCAATGAAGAAAATGTTCTTTTCTTTTCTCATGTTCAATTTACAAAAGAATCAATGGAGGATAAAGAGACGCCGT
Organism: Acanthosepion pharaonis; assembly: GCA_903632075.3. Classification (NCBI taxonomy): domain Eukaryota; kingdom Metazoa; phylum Mollusca; class Cephalopoda; order Sepiida; family Sepiidae; genus Acanthosepion; species Acanthosepion pharaonis. Next base: position 3,078,225 of record CAHIKZ030005331.1, on the reverse strand, counting down.
AGAAAATTTATAATTTCAGCCTGTTAGAAGAAAGTCATAATTTCAGCCAGTTATAAGAAAGTTATAATTTCAGCCAGTTAGGAGAAAGTTATAATTTTAGCCTGTTAGAAGAAAGTCATAATTTCAGCCAGTTAGAAGAAAGTTATAATTTCAGCCTGTTAGAAGAAAGTCAATTTCAGCCAGTTAGAAGAAAGTTATAATTTTAGCCTGTTACAAGAAAGTCATAATTTCACCCAGTTAGAAGAAAGTTGTAATTTCAGCCTGTTAGAAGAAAGTCAATTTCAGCCAGTTAGAAGAAAGTTATAATTTCAGCCTGTTAGAAGAAAGTCATAATTTCAGCCAGTTAGAAGAAAGTTATAATTTCAGCCTGTTAGAAGAAAGTCAATTTCAGCCAGTTAGAAGAAAGTTATAATTTCAGCCTGTTAGAAGAAAGTCATAATTTCAGCCAGTTAGAAGAAAGTTATAATTTCAGCCAGTTAGAAGAAAGACGGCATCAGTTTCTGCATTAAATGTTTGTCAGTTTGGACACATACATGCCATACATAATTGCAGACACACATCAAGCATGCATATCAGTGTGTCTATATTTATATGGCCAAGTGGTTAGAACGTTCGCATTCTGACCATGAGACCCGGGTTCGAATCTTACCATGGTCGATTTGTCAGGAAGGAGACTTCCTGATGGAAGGGTCAATTTCAGAAAGTGCCTGAAAACCTGACCCAAGCCTTGAGAGTAAAATTCTGTAGACGGGACCCCTGGGGGCTGCCGTTAGCTGTGTTAACACGAAGTCACAAGTCATCGTGCCCGAGAGCTTGAGCGTGCTGGCCTTGTTTAAATTGTTGATCATGCTAGATAACGCGCTATTTCCCAGAAACTGTAACTAACGTCTGCTCAGCATAGTTGCAGTATAAACCACAGGTGTCTCTGTTGGTGTTGAATTAATACAAATGCGCCAGAGCAAGCACCTGCAATAGGGATTGGCTAGTAGACGGGTGTCCTCGAATAGAAGTGGCAGCTATACAGTGTATATATAGTATGAAAATACTTATATGCATACATACTTAATGCACACATGCACACACATAAATAAATATAGCACACCTTAAAACTATATTTTATCATATATATATATATATAAAGAAAAATATACGGAAAAACAAACAAAAATCCTAATATGCAATTATGCTGTTTTAATGTTAATATAATGTCAACGTCGGACGTTTCGGTCTAGTAGACCATCTTCAGGACATATTCATAAAACATAATTAACATTAGACTATATTAACAATAAAACAGCATAATTGCATATTAGGATTTTTGTTTGTTTTTTCCGTATATTTTTCTTCATACTGTCGGTTCTATATCCATATATTTGTTTATATATATATATATATATATATATATATATATATATGATAAAATATAGTTTTAAGATGTGTTAATATATATATATATATATATATATATATATATATTATGAATAGATGTGTACGGATGTACGATTATCTGTGTGCATATCTTTACATTTTTGAACATGCTAATATGTAGATAAATATTGTAAATAAATATACATATCTACCATTGTATATCGTTCAAAACGTTCTAACCCTCACCCAGAAAGAGTTGGGGAAACAAGATAGTTTTTCACTATTTTTCATTATAGTCCTCCTCATCTATGCATTTGGTCCAAAGATGCTTAAGCATTGCAATTCCATCACGGAAGAAAGTCGCGTCCTGGTCCTCAAAAACTGTTCCAGAGAACACATGATATCATCATTATTTCCAAAATGACGATCACGTCGGTGTAAAGAGTAAGAATTCCGAGGGAGCTAAGTCTGTTGAGTAAGTTGGATGGGTATCAATTCAAAGCCAGCCCACAGTTGGCTGTTTCAGCTACGGCAACCTGAGCAGTGTGAACGGGCGCGTTATCGTGGGTCAAGAGCACGACTGCCCCCCCAAGATTCCCTCTGCGTTTCGACTTGATTAATTCCTTCCGTTCTTTTAGTTCTGATCCATAATATTGTCCATTAATTGTTTTCCCCTTTTCCAAGTAGTCTATGATTACGTCTTCAGAATAATAATAAAAACAAGCCATCACCTTTGCCAACAGATGCTACTTGCTTGAACTTCGTATGTGGAGAACCAGATTGTTTCCAATGTTTGCTTTGAATCTTTGAATCAAGTTTGAAGTGGTGAACCCAGGTTTCAAATTGAGTTACTAATTTCAAGTATAAACTCTCAGTGTCAGCCTGGAAGCGAGTCAGAAGTGTCCTGGAAGTGTTAAGCCTTTCCAACACTGCAGTCTGCATTCTTGGTAACCATCTTGCCGACAGCTTGCTCATCCGCATGATCTCAATTAAAACAGTATGGACTGAATCAGAATTAATGCCAATGGATTTAGATATCTGCTGGACAGTAATATGTCTGTCATCCAAAACCATACGGTGAATGACATCAACTTGTTTCTCAGTGGTTGAGGTTTTTGAATGACCTGACCGAGAGTCATCTTCTGTGCGGTTCCTGCTCCGCTTCAATTCTGCAGCAGACCTCTTCACAGTTGCATAGGAAGGGAAGTCCTCACCAATGTCGATACCATGTGCTTATGGATTTCCTTGGGTGTCATGCAAGAAAGACAAGTTCTTAGACCTTGTCATCAAATCTACTGAGAGATAATGACATCACTAGCAATAGATATACAAGCAGCTTTAAAAAAATAATTTCATTATATGTTCTATTTTCATTTCATTATATATATATTATGTTTATATCCGCCATGTACTTTTTTATGCCTAATTATATTAACATGTGTCATAGAAATGTGTTGTTATGGTCTTGATTATTACTTTACTACGGCGTTAGCATTGGTGAGTGATGTAAGTGTTTATTCATGGAAAATCGTGGGAACATTCCCGATTTACACGGAAAATCACGTTACGACGAGTCGTAGGAACGGAAATCTGTTGTAAGTCAACGACACCTGTATTTGAGTATATAAGTACTTGATCAAACCAAACTCATAAATAATTACATCGGTCACATTACTACATACCTATTCAGACGACTTACGTTACACCTATTAGACCGCAACTCCATTAGAACTGATTTAAACACACATGAAAAACCTACCAGACGTCATATGAAACATACTAGTAGAAAATACAAGCTTAATAACCTAATCCAAATGCAAAAAAGTTTAAAAATAATGAAAGTCCTAATAATAAAAAAGAAATAGCCAACACTCAATAACAATAACTATGAACACGGCTACAATGTGCTGACCGTGTTTGGAAAATAAAACATCCCTATAAATCTAGATACTTACACAACGCATACATTCAGTTAAAAGTAAAATAAAATCTTCCTTGATAATGGCTACTTTTTAGCTCGGTAATGCAGAAGTTTTGAACAGTTTTTACACACTTTGTGTCCAGAAAAGAAAACACTTTTACAAACACAAGAAACATTAAATTAAAAGCTTAATCGCTGTAACGAAACACGTGTGTGTGTGTATGTGTGTAACAGGGGTGATATAACCCTGAAATAATAATGATAATAAAGGAGGATATGCTGTAAAACAGAAAACACCAAGTGAAAGAGAGGCATTTTCGAATAACCAAGATGTTAATGTGCTGTAAAGACTTTGAAATCTAAATGTTACAGAAAGTTAATTTAGAACACGAAATACTATCTTTTGTAAGAGTACAAAGGATATCAGATTACTAATAGAAAATTACTGAAACAATAATAATTTAGAACTTTTAAACAAAGAAATGGATTTTGACACTATAAGAATCGAAGTTAAAATTGAGAATCTTTTGATCTAGAATTTACTTTTAAAAGAAGAATCTCTGTAGTTTACAAGGAACGGCAGAATAATTAATAGCAAGGTGATAAACAATAGCGTCTTGTTGTGAACCTTGGAAACCAATAGATGAAATAGTAAATTGTTTATTTTCGGAGGAGTAAAGTTGTATTTTGATATTATGTCAGTAAGTTCGCACTAGAAAAACAGATACGTCACCAATCTGGGATACGTGTGGCCAGTTCTCTTGATAAATAGGTGAGTCAATCGGAGGAGGGCGAATGCAGTCGAACTGAGTGGAGAGAGGTCAGAGATTGAAAAGGAAGCGTCCGCTATGTGTTGCTGAAGCTGAGGGCAAAGAAGCGAAATACCGCCGCTAACATCTAAGTACCGCCCCTCCTGCTACAACTAATACTACTTCTACTATTACCACTACTGAGAGCGAGAACATCGAATGTTGTAGTAGTTGCGCTAAAAAAAGACCAAAAAGAGTTAAAACGAAGGCCACATCTCTTCTTACCGCAATTATTCGAAGTATTTGTGTTTGGTTATTGTTCACATACGAGATACATTTAACCTTGTGCAACAAAAATTATTTTTGTGTGTGTTTGCTTTTATATATATAAAAAAACTTTTGTTCTTTCAAAATCGAATCGACTTGGTTACATTTTTAATTTTTTTGTTAACATAATTCTCACCCGACTAATTCGCAGGCGGACCAGTGAAGAGCTTCCAGATTTCTACGATCTGATGACCACTCTCCAGGATCAACGTGGCTGGAGGGTGGCTTCGAATTGACATTGGAAACCAGAGACTTGTGTCTAACCTGTAATACTGGACCATACCGGACCAACGGCCGTTCTTGTGGAATGCGTGGGTCCATTGGAGGTGAGGATACGGTGTTACAATTGATTGCCGTGACCAGGATTCAACCCAAGAGATACCCGGATGACATTAAAGGAAAGGAAAGGAGTTACAATTGACGCCGCGACCAAAGATTATACCGAAGAATTACCTAGAAGACATTGGAATCGAAATATTATATTCATCCGAAGAGCCGATAGTTACAGGAAGAACAAAAAAGCAGCAGAAGCAAACCCCAGGTAGATTACATTTTTTTCTATTTTGTTATTCTCCCTCGCATTAATAAATAGGCTGTGTCACTGTTATAACAGTGCGGTATAAACAACAATATTTAAATTATGCAACGGTCCGTTTTCAGTCAACACCTGACGATTGCATCGAGCATTAAAATCAGAATTTACTACAGGTGAGAAAAAGGTATATAATTTTTTGGGGGAAATAATAATGGTTTTAGAGATGCCAGTTTTACTAATTTACCCATAGTTAAGGGATAAGTAGATTCATGCCTTTTCCAAGGGGTTTTTGCGCGTAAGTGAATATCACGAACCCAATTGGAATTGAAACTCGGCTCTTCGATTAACAATCCCGAGCTGCTATACATTACACCACACGGATATCCAAACTCACAGTACCATTGTCATGCGACCACCCACCTATGCACTGACCACGTTTGATGTTACTCGACTTTGGTGACCGTAAACTATATATATATATATATATATATATATATTTGTGTGTGTGTCTAGATAAAGACCCTCAGAGGACAAAACATGTTGGTTAAGAATAGTTTTACCTCTTTTTAACTCATTTTGCCCCTTTACAGATAAACTCTATCTGAAAATAATTTACACTCACACACGCAATATATATATATATATATATATATATATATATATATATATATATATATATATATATATATATATTACCCCCATCTCCCTTCCTTTTTTTCTAATCTTATCTATAGCGAAGGTAGACGAGGATCGTAATTTGTGTTATTTTGTTCTTGTAACATTTTACATTTTTTTTTTGTAAAATATATTTCTTTCCCAAGGGTCTCTTTCCGATTGATCAGACACGGCCGGGCGGAATCGATTAAGGAGCAAACACGATAGGCGACAAACAACAATGGAGACAGGAAATATAAATTTATTTACATGGAATCGTGGAAAAGATAAAAAAAAAAACAAAACAAAAAAAACGGCCAATATGTCAAGACTAAACATTTAAACACTGTGGACAAAATAGTGGGACGAGAGCATCCTCTAAGAAAGGTAAAAATAAAAATCAGCCTATGGCCTTGTGCCATACTGCTACGAATTTATACTATCTATACCTGCACGGATTCACAAAACATCAACATTTTAAGACAATGTGGAAAGAAACATATAATAAAAAGATTTCATGCTAAATTTGCATGAAAGTACAAATACGAAAAAGAGGTACATTTAAACAAAACGGGGTACAAAAAATAAACTTAACACAGGATAAAGTCCTTTTTCACTAACAATGTCTTTTAGTCTTATCTACTTCTTTTCTTTTTCTTTTTCCTTTTCTATTTCTTTTTATAAGGGTCTCTTTTTGAGGTCTTTTCTTACTTCCTCTCTTTCTCTTTTCGTCGTCTAGGGGCTTGGCTGATGATGAAGCAGAAAATACGTTCCCTCTCTCTTTCGTCTTGGTATAACAGCATTTTCGCTCAAGATGGTCTGTTCTTTCTTTCTTTCTTTCTTTCTTTCTTTCTTTTCCCTCTCGTGCTTTGTTTAAGGGCTTGGTGACAGTTGAAACTGCTTCCTCTCTCTTCGATATAGCGGCGTTCCGCATACGTCGTCAAAACGGTCCATCCATTCGATTGGGAGACCAATTCTCCTCACAATTTTGCAAACACATCTTTTAGGCCCATATACATTTGCCAAACGTCCGTCCAGCCCGCAGGCCTGGACGAAGACTGACTTTTCCGTTTCACTATTCGTTTCCGTTTTCTTCTTGTCACGAGGTCAATTTTCAAAAATACTAACTTTTTCCCATTATGGGTGGAATGAGGTCATCGATCCTCTCTCTCACCTTCAGGGTCAGAGAAAGTTTAGTTTAAAGTGTTTCAACTTCTCCCAACCGGAATCTATCCGCGTAAATCATGCTGTCAACACCTTGACCAAAAGAGAAGGAAAGGGTACACTCTGGTCAATCCTTGTCGCCACTAAGTCTACCTATCTCTTTGAGTTTACTATCTTTACATTTTCTGCAAGTACTGGGCTCTTTTATTTTAGAATGCTTCTGAAATATAAGCAATGGTACAGCTTTTACAATAAATTTAGATGGGGGTTCGTAACATCTCCTCACCAAAAAAAAAAGAAAAAGTTTATGGATATATCCATTGCATTTTTCTAATCTTAAAATGATTCATCTTGACAATGGCCAATTTTCTCAATTAAATCATCACATTGATACAGAAAGAAAGGAGAAAAATGTGCAGTAATGCTTCTCATAAATGTTATCCTATAGAATTTTTCTCCCATCTTCATACTTTCATTTATAGGAATAGAGGGAATAACAATATCAAAATTTATTATTTCAATCGAACATAGAATTCAGTTAAGCATCCAGACATTTTTTTCCCCAAAAAGACATTATGAAATTATTCCAAAAGAAAATATTACCTTTTAACAAATAGTTTATTTATTTTTTTGTATTTCACTGCCCGCTAACACATCGCATTTAATTTCAAATCGACCACTTTATATTGGAGGACGATGCAGCCCTCATTCCCTTAGTAGTAACGCTTCTACAGAATTTCTAAATTCATTATGATCTTACTTTGACATCCGACACAGGGACTTAACTTTTTAAAATTTTTATCTAAGTAATTGCCACTGTATGTGAGTGTGTGTATGCATTTGTGTCTATGTGGGTGTTCAGTTTACATATGTACGTCTGTGTGCAAGCAAGAGACTATTTGAATGTGTTTCTTTGATAAATTACCATTTCGTGTGTGCGCAGATGTGTGTCTGTGTGTTGGGTGGAAATGGAAAAGTGTCACTAACAAGAAGAACGGGTAGTAATGAGAGGTACAAGTGGGTGGCGAACCGTAATATTGATCGCGCATCATCCGGTCGGTCGCTCAAGTTTGCAAGCTGTTGCCAATCTTGAATTCATGAGTTGAATTAAAACCGGATGTTTCTATTTATGAGGCAATCGTTCCCCCTTTGTTGAAAACAACGGAAACATTGACTGAACAGCATCTAAACATCATTTACTGTTGGATCAAAATATCAAATCTGCGCCCAGTACTAATTGTCTGACTATTCAAGAATTCAAATCTGGGCAATAAAATGTGGCTGTATGCAAGCTTTTCCGTTTTGCTCACGTTTATCTCTAAATATTTCAAAATATGTTTGCTTAGTTTCATTTGAATTGATCGTATTTTAGTTCATGCCTTTGATATGGTATCATAATCTAATTAGGTGTTCTGATAAAAAGTAAAGCAAGAAACAGCTTTAAGTTTGGTTTTTAACAGTATATGTAACATTTAGTTCATAATACAGTGTGACCCGGATATAAGAGAGTTGTCGGGACCGGAGAAGAAGTCTCTTATATCCGGGTTTCTCTTATATCCGGGTTTGGTCTATTTTATATACATTAACACAGGCTCTAATTTGGGACCATAGAAAATCTCTCTTATATCCGAGTTTTTCTTATATCCGAGTCTCTTATATCCGGGTGACACTGTAATTCTAACAAAGCATGAAACCAGTATTCCTTGGGAATAATAATATTTTTTTCCTTTTTGCGGTCCTGTCATTTTAATGCCACAGCAAAGGGTAAAATAGAACGAAATTGATTAACAAAGCAAAAATATAAAAAGGAAATTTAAAAGCTCAAATATGTAAATTGCGTGTAAAACTTTCAAGTTATCAGTTTGTTCATATTTAGGCATCTATTCCTTTGTGAAAAGTATTGATTCGTCGGACTCAAGGTGAGACGCGCATAAAATCAGTGATATTTTACTGTGTAAAATAACCTTACAAAATCCATGAAGAATGCAGATGTCACAAGCAAATAATGAATATATTTTAAAGGAATTAGAATCTTAGGGTTTTATATTAAATTCAATTTCTTTATAAATGGCCACACATAGTCTACCTGAATCGGAAAAGCCAAAATATCTCAGATGTTTTTCTTTAGATTGCCCAGAAGACGAACTTGTAAAAAATCAGCATTCTTATTGGGTAAAAGAGAATCAAGTCCGGTGATTACATGCAGTGGCGTTAGTGTATCTGGATTTACAGGCAATTCTTCATAAATTCGAAATTATGCATGCCCTAGGGGTTATTGCCTGGTGAATTATTTGCTGGAACCATCAACACCATTTTAGCGATATTAAATGTATGAACACACACACACACACACACACACACACACACACACACACATATATATATATATATATATGTATATATATATGTATATATATGTATATATATATATATATATATATATATATATATATATGTATATATATATATATATATATAAATATATATATATATATATATATATATATATATATATATATATTTATATGTATATATATGTATATATGTACGTATCAGAGATTACAAATACATTGCAATAAATAAAATAATGAATTGAATAACAAATTTATTGCAATGTACTGATGATGGCTTATGTAAGCCGAAATCTTTGACAGGATTAACAATAAAAACATGTACCAACATGGTGATTTCCTTTCGTGTTTCAGAGATAATGCTAAAAAAGCTTATTCGACAATATGAAAGGAATTTGCTGAAAATAAATAGACAAAACTTGTCTATATTATTTAACGAAACATGCCTTAATATATATATATATATATATATATATATATATATATATATATATATATATATATATAAAAACGAAAAAGAATATAAATTCATACGTTTATAACATTAATTTAAAAGGACTGAATACAAGAGTAGAGTAATAAGTATTTATTATAAACAGTTACATTGGAACATGCAAGTTACTGCGACAAAAAGGCATATATTGTTTTCGACGTCTTGGGAAATAATTTTCTTAACTTAATTGATAAACATTTTCCTATAAGTAATTCATTAAGTAAAACTTTAAATCGGAATACTCTAAAACTTAGCTATAGTTGTACTAATAATCTAGAGAAAATAATTAAATCACATTAAAATAACACAAGATTGTTAAAATAAATAATAAATATTGGGGGCGCAATGAATACCTTTAAAAACCGTTTGTATAATGATCTGTCATCGTTTACTAATGCGGACAAACGAAATATGACTTCATTTTCTGAACATTTTTGGAAATTGGAAGACGAAAACAAAATACCTAACGTTAAATGGAAAATTCTTAAACAAGCCAGAATCTGTAGATCCGTGACTGAACCGTGTTTACTTTGTCTACAGGAGAAAATTGAGATAATTTAACTCCTGAATAGTGATCAATTATTAAATCAGAGATATGAAACTACGGTGAATTATAGGCATATTAATCAATTAACCTTCAATCTTGTTCAGCTTTATAACTCAATAATCACTTCTCTTATGTTATATTACCTTTATATAAACATTTTAATGTTATCCTTAGTGGTTTATTATTGATTAAGATATTAATTCGTATTAATTGAATCGGTCATTATTCGTAAATTACTGGTAGAACGGTTAGCCATTATTTTACTTGTGATGTTTGATAATAGTTTTAAATTTAAAATAAGTATGTAAAAGTCATATAAATGTGTAAAATTTATTTTAGTTTTAAATTTAAAATAAATATATAAAAGTCATATAAATGTTTGAAATTTATTTTAGTTTTAAATTTAAAATAAATATATAAAAGCCATATAAATGTTTGAAATTTAATTTGCATTCTAATTTATAATGTAGAGTTGGTATAGTTAAGTAGTTTTGTTTGTATATGGTTATTCTTCTTAAATTGTCTTTTATTTACGTACTATGTTTAATTTGTTTGAATATGTGATTTCATTCAAAATGTCATCAAGTTTGAATTGCAACATTGTATCTCTAATATATTTCCTATCTTGTCGCGTTATATTTCCGTTCAATTTTGAATTTTCCATCTTAACGTGTCTTCATTGGTGTTATGGGATCTTACCCATAATAATAATAATGGACTATTCCATATTTAATAAATACTGCGCCTCAGGAGTAGTCAGTGGAGTCAGTAGTTCTCGGTCGACCCTGCTGATCGGTTGAACTCTCTGCCTTCGGGCGGGGAGGAACCCGAAGGAGGCTAAGCCGAAGGGCGGATTCTCTTTCGGGGAGGTAAACCGACCCTGAACCCGTTTATACGGGTTCGAAGGGCATATTTTTGGCCGAGCCCACGGGCTCGGAGATCCCACGTTAAAAAGGCCTTGTGCCACATGATGCCCACGTGGGGGGGGTGACTAAATATAGTCAATAGTTCAAGTCGAGTCAAGAGTCGAGTCAGAAGCAGTCCGAAACAGAGTCGCGTTCAGACAATTACTGCAAGACATTGGAATAGTGATACTGGTCGAGACTACATTAGTTCTGTTTCATCTTCCAGCGCATTTTGGAATCTAAAATTCGCTTGAAGGTGAAACGCAACTAATGCTTTTAATTTAATTATATAATTAAATTTGAAGTTTTTTAGCTTCGGTTTTTGAAACATGGTAATTCCTGTGTAGCGAAGAAAACACATTTTAAATCAGTTATGTTATAATATTCATGCTCTGTAAATTTGCCTTGAGCACTGTTTTGTAAAATAAAAATATCAATAAGAACACCGGATTATATATCGTACTGTTCTTTATTTTTATTATAATATATATATATATATACACTGAACATATAAACACAATTAAATGTCATAATAATAATCCTACTCAGCAACAAATAATTAAGTAATAAATAATGATTTAACAGTTAACAATCAACACTATAAAATAGCAACACATTATTCTCTTCGGATCCACAATTACTTTTAATCAATAGCGCCGAGAATAAATTGAAACCTAACCATTACCGTCCAGTAAAACTTGCTACCCATATTACACATGTAAAAATAGTGGAAGCCAAAACACAACACATATGTTCAGTAGATTACGTTTAGTCATTAAAGTATAATTAATCTGATTTGAAACAAATATTATTTACTTTAAATTTATAATATCGCAGAAATATATTTTTAACCCGACAGTAGCTGTGTTTTATTGCTACTGTAGGTGTGTTGACCTGTTGACAGCCTGATGTTGTTTTACAGAGGCTTTATCTGTAAAACGTAATGGAAGAAAATGACGTAAGCACCGTTTTTATCTAATTCTAAACTACTCAGCAATCTTAAAAATTTAGAAAATATTCTCCACAATCTAATGTTTTATTGAATTTTAGAAATGTTGACTTTAAATATACTACAGTTATCGCTCTACTTTCTGATAAATTCGTCTAGAGTCACCCGTAGTTACAAAAATCGGCATGTTCATATGCGAAAAAAATAATTCAAAATTCTTTTAAAAAGTGTTGGTGTTTGATGATTTGTATTACGTTTTTCCATTTAGGATTAGTAAATATAATTTCACTTAATAATATTATCATCTACAGGGTTGAAATTAATACAGAATTTTAAAAGATTTAAAATTTAATAAAGTTTTCTAATTAAAACTTTTTCAAAATCTTGCAAAAATCCATTATTCATTGAAAAAATAATTTTCCCAAGATAATAGTGTCTATAATAGATCTTATTTATAAAGCAATTCAGATCTTTTCTAATTAAATAATATTATAATTTTATTGCATTTTTATTTTACAATTAAGAGCAAATTTTCGGTAAACGGTGTTTCTGTTTGGCAAAACACAAATTGATGATTTAAATTCTACAAAGAGTCCTGCTTTTGATTAATATAAATATGAAGAGACTGACTAAGAAGATTAAGTAAATGCGGGTAACGGACGTAGAAGAACAATATTTTGACCAAAATTTTCTAAACAAGTTGTACCGTGTTGAAGTGCATTTAACAAACATTTTATGCCATTTGCATTTCTACCAATTTTCGGTCATCTCCCTTATATTGGGACGCTTGTTTTGCAAACAACTCCATAGCTATAACGGATAAATTTAAAATTAATTATAACAGAGCGCGTTCATGTGAGCTTTTTTTTTTTTAAAAAATAATCACCGTTAAAATGATCACAGTTATAATAAGTTTGTCTTTGTAAATCCTCACCCCCCGAGGATGATCTTGGAGGAGATCGAAAGAACTTGACAGAAGAAAAAAAAAACTATGGTGCTTTCTTGATAAATTTCATCTTAACATCAAGAAACCGATTAGACTTAATATGCCTATTGTTACGGTTTTTTTGGGTATATAATACGTATATGACTAGTGAGCGAGTCAGAATGACTTATTTCCCTTTATAGTCGACCAATAGAAGGTTGACCAATCCGAAGCCGCCCAACACTGTATTCGTCGTGTATAAAGGCGGCCATCTTGTTTCGTCTACTGGAAAGACCAAAGGCGACCAGGAGAAGGATGAACTACACTCTGCTGTGATATCCACTGCGAACCTAAAGTACGCTTTCCTACTGTCTCCGAAATATTCACTGCCAACCTCTGGATTCAATACTCGAGGACGACCGTCATGAAAATGTCTAACACCTATATTATTGAATGAAACATGTTTGAATGAAGATATACTGCCTAAATATACATTATATATATATATATATATATATATATATATATATATGGGGGGTGATGTTGCATATATAAATATTTACGCATAGAAAGTCACTGTTACAAAGAAAAAAATGATGTCCAACACAAAACAAATCTATCTTAGATTGATAGAATTTATGGGTACACAACTCAAGTGACATTGGATGTTAGCATGACCCATGATTTTATACTCAAATTGAATCCATCACGTAAAAATTTACTTTCAATTATGTAACTGTTTGGCCGTAATATACACCCCAAAAAGCCATAAATTAGTTCTTCTTCTGGTGACCTTGGAAGAGGAATTTGATTTTACCCAGAAGAATGAACCTGGTGTCTGATCTGAGCTGCAACGCAACAGGGCTGAAATATTTTGCCATCTTCGTCTAAAAATGTAATTAATCTTCCTTCCGTCACTTTCTCTCAGTCTGAGCCTCTTGCTCTTGTAATTTTAAGTTCACTCCAGTTACTGTTAGCCATCGGTCGAAAGTAAATATTCCGTAACGAGTTGTGTGACAGAACCAGCTGTTTTAATTTTTTAAAAGACCTCAGCTTGACTCATATTACTACACCTACCGTCAGCAATTTAAACAGTAAAATGATGAGACTTATTAGCCAATATAGTACTGTGCTTAAATTCATGAAGTTAAGTTACTAAAACGGAAATCCCATCATGCCAATTGTCATGAAAATATTTATAAAAACGTCAAAAGTAAGCTACGTTACGGCGGCGGCGAGAAGGTGACTGAAATTAAATACAGAACTATCAAACGATCCACGCAGGCATAATAGGATTACTATTACTATAATAATGGAACAGAGGGAGTTGATTATTTGGTATGAAAAGCAGAATAAGAGATGAATGATTCGAATAAATTATTTATTTCAACAATTGTCTGAACTTCACTTCAAATAAATCTCTAGTTGTGTACTCTACTGTAGGTCACATTTTGCCACAGCAAAAACACTTTTCACTGAGCATGCGCCGTGCATCTTTACTGAATTTTTTTTTTTTCTTAACTAAATATTTCGTTCTGAAACTTCATACCTACTATTCAATTTCTAAATCAAATATACCGATTTTAAGCAGTCCACTCTCTGATAAATCAGTAATAGAAACATTTAATAACCTTTGCTATTTGTCAAATTTCTTCTAAAACAAAGTGAACTAGATTGAAATTTCATCACATAATCTTCAGTGACCTATTATTTTGCTTGTTTTAAATCATAGCTTGAACATTTGAATGTTTCTAAAATAGAATTTGCTGAAGAGTGTAAATTATCTTCACGTGGAATATTTGCGTCCTACAGAAATCAAAATAAGAGAAAGAATGTAATTTCAATTTGAAATCAGTTAAATAGGAACATCAAGAAAAGGTTTTTGTTTTCCACTAAGACACAGCCAACGTCTGCTAGTTTATAAGATTTAATTATTATGAACGTTATCACTAAATTGTAGAAATCAAATGTTATCTAGTTTCTAAACAAGACTGTTTTGTTTTTTTGTATTTTTTTTAAAGCATTTTTTATCTGTAACATCTGCCATCAAGGATCAGAATATAGTTTGACTGTATCCGGTTCAGTTTTGCATTTGACGTATTTTATATCCTGTTAGGGTCCAATATTACAAACAATATTTGATCGCCTGTGTTGAGATCAAAAGAAGGATTTGGTGTTGAAATCTGACACAGAAATTAATAGCTGTGTTTAGTTTAAGCTGTCAATTAATACATTTTTATTTCACCTGAAACATGAGGCAGACTCTGAAAAAAAAATCGTATTAATAAGATGCCAACAAAGAAAACTATATATATATATATATATATATATAAGTTATGAAGAATTTGGTAAACCGAATTGGTAATTCCAAGGAGGATGAAATCCTGAGAGCTCAATGAAGAACAGAGCTAATATTATTGAATAACAGACACTTTAAAGTACCATTAAATAATTTATTTCACCCCAAATCTTTTTTAAAAAGATTTCGGATCATCAGGTAACACTTCCAACAATGAAATGAGATGAAACATCTGATTAGAAATTGATGGGTAGTGTAATTTATCACATTTTTCCTCTCATTTCATTGTTGTTGAAGTGTTACCTGATGATCCGAAATCCTTTAAAAAGTATTTTGGTGAAATAAATTATTGTTATGGTACCTTAAAGTGTCTGTTGTTCATTAAATATATATATATATATATATATATATATATATATATATATATATATATATATATAAGTAAATATTACTAAAATGGAAAATATTTTAAGATCGGCAGAATATGCAGAGTGACAATATTCTATTAAAATGTGCAATGGACTAATCTCACTGACCAACTGCAGAGATTCGTGAAACAATACTTATTGGGGTCAGAGAGTTCGACAGACCGAACAGTTTCGGTCTATGAATTAAGTCATTTAGTAATTTACTGATATAATAAATTTAATAGATCACACACACACACACACACACACATATATATATATATATATATATATATATATATATATATATATATATATATATATATATATGTGTATATATATATATATATATATATATATATATATATATATATATATATATATATATATATATAGATATAGATATAGATATATATATATATATAGATATATAATTGTTATAATTCTTTTTCTATCATTTGCAAATGATTCAAATTTTAGTATGTTATTATGGATGATAACGACTACCAGTTGTCAAAATTTCAGCTTTTCACAGTTGTTATTTCTAACAAATATTAGGTTTTAAAATTTTGTCACTTAGTTTTGGACGCTACTGTATATATCATAAATGCAAATGTCAGTATATAATTGTGTTACACTTTTTCAACTTTACACCTAGAAGCCTTAACCCAACATATCATACCATTTTGGAATCAGGCCGAGTCCGTGACCAAATTAAAAACATCCAAATCATCCCGGAATCTTGACATTTTGGATTCCCAAGTTTTAATTACTGCGATTGTTCTCGGCGAATTTCTTACGTGATTTTTTGCGAAGAATTTGTTTGAACGAAAATCATTTTTATAACTTGCAAAATACATTCGGGAATAATCCAAATTAATTGCAAAATAGAGCAAACGTTATCCACGAAATAAAAATAATTGTTTGTACGACAAGTAAGGACCTACGTACATCAAATTGTCTTTAAATTAAGTAGCGTCAGAAGAATTATCATTGAATTTTAAAAAGGTAAGCTTAAATATTAATGCACTACTTAAATGCAGTGATCAGTTTTCGAGTTCTGCAATTTATTGTTGCCTATCGCTTCTACACCTCTCTACCTTTTGTGATGAAGGCCCAATCAAAAGCCCTGCGCAGGAGTTAGCTTAAATGCCGATAGGGCGGCCTTTAAGCTAGTATATATATATATATATATATATATATATATATATATATATGTGGACACTGAAGTCGACACCAATCGGTGGCAGTTTGTTTCATGTTTGAACGCAATTTTCAGGCCATGTGTGTTGTGTTTCGGCTCGACAGTTTTATATACTGGTCAATGGTGCATTATGGGTAGTAAGCGCTATTGTATTTAGTTTAACGGTTATTGGATGAGCAATAACAGTTATGTTTATTTACTTGTGTTGCGGGAGACATTTCTTTTGTTTTAAAACCGTATTTTACCTTGAGTATGGCATTTGTGTTAAGTTTTTGTTTTAAGAAGAAATGTTTTTTCATATCATTCTTTTTATGAGGCTTTCTATTTTCTCTATTAAATTTTGGTTTATAGGTGTGTTATGGTCCGTTTCCTTGTACCACGGTGATAGTCCAAGGTAGAACCAATAAAGAAGAACTCGAACACGGATATGGAATAACACAGATATATTACAAACAGGAATATATACAGAGAAGTAGAAAGTGTTAGTACGAACAATCAGGTTTAGTAGTAATTGTCTGAACGCGACTCTGTTTCGGACTGCCTTTGACTCGACTGACTGACTCGCTCGCTCTGACTGACTGACAGACTCCTGACGGACTTCACTCCAGACTTCAGACGGAACCCCAGACTTCAGACTGAACTCTCTGCTTCCTCTTGAGGTGTAGTATGTATTACGTATGGAATAGTCCATTATGTTATTATGGGTAAGGTCCCATAACAAGGTGGATGCTGGTGGGATGGATATGGTTTTTTTAGGAAGTAGTCGAAGCTAATTTTATCGAAGTCTATCATAGGTTATAAATGCAGTGAATATTTTTATCACTAGTTCAATATGACAAAAATATAGTTTTAAGGTATGCTACATTTATGAGTAAAAGTGTTCAATATCAGAGATAGAGAGTATGTAAACATAAAAGTAGGCATGTATGTCAATACATGCATTGTGTTTTATAATATGTTCTCCAAAGTTTAGCCATTTTATTTGGCAGAGTCTGACAACATGTCAGTAATTCTCTAATTCGTGAGTCAATTCTTAAAGGCAATTCATAAAGCTTTTTTTTCCCGTCTTCTCACATTCCAAGTGACAAATGATATAATGTTTCCTCTATCTATGTTCCAAATTTGAGATTTTACCACTAGTGTACTTATCGTGTCCTTCCTGGTGTATGGCGGATGGCGTGATCCATGTGCCGGAAACCGACCGATCAGGTATGAGGGTTCTTTCATGATGTAGAATATCTTGGGCGGACATAGGCTTTCAGTGCCCGATCCTAATCCAAGCCAGACTACAGCCGACTTCTTACGATATCTTTGGGATCACCTTGGCTGCGATCATTCTTCTGTGATTTCATTGCCCTGATCGGTACCTTTGGAGCAAGGTTCAGTTGTGTCGTTTCAGCACCACCCATACCTGCCATTTGAGGTGTCGAGGTGTGGCACTTAGAGCCAGACAGGAGTTATCTAGACGATGGAGAAGCACCAATGCCTCTGTCCGTCTAACGCCCAGAAAGCTTCGGCCAAGCTACAAGGGTGCTACCTCCCTCCAGAGCCACTTACACACTACTGTTTAAACTACGTTATCTAAATGGCAATTCTTTCACCTTGCAAAAGCAATATTCCAGAAGAGTAAAGAAAGCGTTAAATGATTTTTAAAGATACAGACAGATCTTTATTTATACTTGACTGCTTTATTCTCATTCGCTGAAATTCGGAAAATTAAAGATGTGACAAATGAGTTTATTTGGTCAGAATAAATTGATAGGTATTTCTATTTACATCATTCGGACTATTGTAATCTTTGTTGCCATATTTATCACAACGTTTCGACCGTTGTACGCTCCGGCCTTCTTCAGGTGGTTGGAATGTCGAACTGAACCCTTTATTTCGTTCGCCAGGGTAGACTGTTCTAGTTCCACGTGTCATTTTTAATGGATGTCACTTATCAGTTATCTCCTGTTAATTCATCTGTCCAAGTTCTCCACTGCCTTAACCAGGTATTGAACTCACAACTCTTTGGGTCCTGTCACTGGATCAAACCAACGCCTTTATCCACTGTGTCATATGTCCAATAGTCCGAATAATGTAAATAGTGAACATAATACATCATCTCAGGAATATAGACAAGTATTTCAATTTTCAAGCATTTTGTCAACGATCGAAACAATTCAAGAAGATTTTATTATGCAAATGAGAATCCTTTAAAAGATTTCTATACATTTTTCTTGTTACACAATAAGAAGTCGTTAAAAATGTACAATAGGATTTCTGTTAGGAAAATGGCTTAATACCTTTTGAACCAGGTATTTGCATGTCTTTTTGACATCTTCCATAAAAACGAAGCTGCTATTGTGTAAATAACCATTAGTGAATATTTGAAAAAGCCTCTTTTGACGAATGGGGATGTATCTTTTTGAATTGATATTCGTCACCTACAAGAAAAGATTTGAATGACAAGTGTTCCAAATCGCTTCACTGACTATAAACGACAATTCATGATGTTTGATAGCGAGTCGCAGGCGGAAAAAAACAAAATTTTTGGTTAGATAATCTTCGAGCTCATGTATATACAGCCATCGAAATTCGAGGATAAAAGAAAAGATAGCACTTCCACACGTCCCTTTACGGAAAGCCTCCTCCGACACCACAGACGAAATGCCGCCTCCGCCTTTTCTCGGACCTCCAACCAATTCTTAGATAACCTTCGAGCTCATGTATATCCAGCCATCGAAATTCGAGGATAAAAGAAAAGATAGCAGTGTGCCAAATTCTTAAAATTCCTTCTAACTTCGTCCACTGAATTCGTTTTTGGGTGCTGGTTGTTTTGTTTTTATACTGACTGTTTTACGCTAAAGACGCGTGCCAGAAAAGTTACGTGAGTACAATCAATTGCATTTGTTGCCTTGCAATATAGTATTTCCCAATTTATTATCAACTTGTAAAAATAGATTTTCTAATAGCCCTAGTCATCCTGGACACAACGGAGTGATTTCTTTCCCTTCATTAACGTACGGTCAAGTGGTTTCTGAATTCAAACTGGAATTTCTAATTTCAACGATATTTTACGCTGAGGAGTTTTACTTTCGAATTGATAAATAGTTTACCTTTTACAATTTTCATCCAGTTGTGAAGTATATCTTATATAATGCAATTAATCTAACGTTAACACCCCGATATTTTTTTGACTGGCGGCTTATTCTTTGTATTTCAAAAGTAGCTCTTCTTCCTCTCATATCAGTGACAAGCTATTATGTGACACGTGTTACAGCTGTTGCGTCACCATCCGCTTTTTAAAGGACATTTTCGTTAATATTGATGACCACTGAACATCTATAAAGCTCTGTCAAGGAAGATCATTTTGTAAGATTCAGCACTAAATCATGTGAATAAAGACAAAAAACTTCTAAAAAGTTTTACAAACTGTCATTAGCTGATAGAAATGTGTTTTTCTGTTGTCTCCTGTAAGAATAGTAAAGAATTTCATGGTTGAATGACATGTAGATTGTCGATAATAATATATGTTAATGTGTGTTTTTTTGTCATTCTATAATGTGTAATACGCGAGGTTAGATGAAGGATTTATGATTTATTGTGATAAAAAATCAGATAATATTTCTTCGATTTTAGGAGATTCTTGTTAAATATGATTGCAGAATTTAGTTTAGACAATATTGTCATAAAGGAGAAAGGCTAAAAACCGATTCAATTAAAACTTAATTTTTGTTTTACACGAAGCTGTCATCCCTATGATTAAAAGAATACTCGGGTATAACAACAAACTTATAATATACGTGTATACTCAATTCTTTTTGTGTTTTGATCCTAGAGATAAGTAACTGTTTTTAAACAATATATATATATATATATATATATATATATATATATAAGAATAGTAGTTTGTAGTTTACTGTCCCGATCACTAATAGTTTGTAGTTTACTGACTCGATCACTAATCAAATTTTATCATAGAATTTAGTAATTGTTGGTTAGAATAAATTCTTTTTTAATATTACCCGTATTTTAAAGATTTGAATAGCTATTATAACATGACTCCGTTGTCAAGCTTTTTGAATTTTCCTATACTTGTATTTTGATTGGTCATTCTAGATTTCGTAACAGCGTTTTCCCCTTGCGAAGGATCATTAATTAATTTGAAACTTTTAAAACCATTTATTTTGCATTCAACATCATCACTTGATAAGACACCAGTTTTGTAGTGATTATATAACATATTTATGTTATTGGTTTAAAAAAATTATATATATATATATATATATATATATATATATATAAAGGTGGACACTAAGGTCAACACCAAGCGGCGCCCTATCACCCCACAAGACGTGAAACAAGACTCGAACCAATAAAATGCTCGGTGGACGGGACTGGAAGCACCGAGGGCCGGTAAAAAAGGATGGGGTAGTGTTCGAGGCATAAACTTCCACCCGTCCCTTTAAGGAAAGCCTCCTCCGACACCACAGACGAAATGCTGCCTCGGCCTTTTCTCGGACCTCCAACCAATTCTTCTCCAACTGGAAGTCGGGGCCAAACCAGACGCCGAGTATCTTGAAAGGCCCATTCGTCCAAGTGATGGGTCCGGGAAGAAAGTTTCCCTTCAACGCACCCAACCTCCAGCCCACAGACTTGTCGAGGGTGATCTTGGCTCGTGTTACCGTCTTATACCTTCTGATTTCCTTGCCGACACGGCTTTGCTTTTCATGAAAGCAGTCACGTCGTTGGCATAGGTAGAATACCTGCCGTGGCGATCGCACCAGGTCGGGTGATTCCATCCCGGAACAGATTCGCCATTAACTTGCGCAGGAAGGGTTTCAACACAAAAATGTACAGCATCGGTGAAAGCGGGAAACATTGACGAATTGATCTGAACAACATGAAAGGTTTTGACCTTACTGTTGCAGTTTTTTGTGTATATATCTACTAGTGAGCCGACCCAAATGACTTGACTCACTTTATAGTCCACCAATAGAAGGTTAACCAATCAGAAGACGTAGAATATACAATCCGTCGTGTATAAAGGCGGCCATTTTGTTTACTCTATCCGAATGTCCAGTGCCAGCTTGTCAGGCGATGAGGAACAGAAGGGGAGAACTACTGAACTACGCTCTGCTACTTTACCGAGATATCCACTGCTAACCTGAACTAAGCTTCCCTACTGTCTTCGAAATATTCACTGCTAACCTCTGGATTCTATACTCAAAGACGACCGTCATCATAAACAACACTTACTTCGTTCACTTCCACCACCGCATCGGGGGACTGATATAAGAGACTGTTCCAGAATCGAAAGTACACCCTGAAGCCGACCAACCGACCGACCGACCGACTCGAGTACAGAACGAGAAATCGATGTTAAACCCTATCAAATGCTTTGAACTGATCTAAATTGATCAGCGCAGATTCACTGTCGACTTGTTCTTGGATCAAGCGCACCGTATGAGGGTTGTCCTAGACAGTCCTACTATTCAGAGGGCAAGTCTGCTCGGGGCTAATGAGACTACGCAGGAGATCCTGCAAACGGTTGACTAAGAACTTGGCCAAAATCTTTAGCTTTGTATTCAACATTATGGACAGGAAATTATTAATTTCATCCCTCCATGTTTATTCTTGCGAAGCAACTTGATATCACCTCTGGGGAAGCGTTCAAGAATATTCCCGTTCTGCATCTATTGGCTAAAGATCAGTGCCATCAGAGCGACAAACACGTGCTACTGTCTCAAATACACCGCATGACCATAGACACCCGGAGCTTTGTCTCTGCCAACAAGTTTCAACGCATCCCAGATTTCCGCCTCTATGATCGGACCCTCACACTCAGTCGCCTTGGGTTGAGGAAAATCACCTAAATAGGTGTCGAACTATGTCGGGCTCAGAACGGACATCCTTGTAAAAAGATCCTAAAAATAAGACCAGAAAGCCTCACATATGCCGTCGTTTGTAGTCACGGCACGCCCGCCAGGCAATGCGACGCTAGCGATGTATCGGTCTCCTTCAGCTCGAAATTCAGCGGCCATATTTGTTGCCTCGGAAAAACATCCATTTTAATCTATCCCTAACTAAAAGAAATGGGTCCTTCTTGATAAGCCAGGAGGACAACTCTGCCAGAGCTGCATTATATCCCGATATTATAGCCTTCTCTACTTTAGATTCTTATGCCGTTTACTTTTCTAATCTACCTTGATTGAGCCACTTATTATATTTAGAAGCAAACGACATAATCCTTAAGTTGAGCCAATCACTTATTTCCAACTAGAGCCTCCGTCAATTCCCGCATTAGAATTAATAAAAGCTGGTCCTGAAAATCCTTCTCATCGAACAACGATGTGTTGAATTTCCAGTAGCCAGCCATGGTAATCCTAGGCTTATCTAAGTTTAGACGAACCCGGACAAGTCTATGGTCCGAATAAACTATAGAATGAAAACTTGGACAGCCTTAGAGCCCTA
This sequence comes from Acanthosepion pharaonis, assembly GCA_903632075.3. Classification (NCBI taxonomy): domain Eukaryota; kingdom Metazoa; phylum Mollusca; class Cephalopoda; order Sepiida; family Sepiidae; genus Acanthosepion; species Acanthosepion pharaonis. Next base: position 3,054,968 of record CAHIKZ030005331.1, on the reverse strand, counting down.
ACTCGACTCTCCTAACTAAAACTCGGTCAATGTAGCTTGATGCAACACCGAAGACGAACCGACACTATTAGTACAAGTCCACACTAGCAAATAGGGAAGCTCATTCCTATACTTATCCACAAGATGTAGTCTGCTGATAAAGTCCTGAAATGGGATGTTAGTACCCAATATTAGTACCGCAAACGGCTTGTGAACAAAAAGTCGATCGGGCGATTAAATTATGTGATAGTGGGGACGTATCTTTGGCTAGGGCAGATATAGTTCCTTGTTTATCAAGAAAGATCAAGCTCTAGTAGTTAGGGCTAGGTTAAAAGTCATTCAGCTGGCTGATGATTCATAGGGCCCTCTCGGCCGGCAAAAAACTTTGTTAGGCGGACTTCGAGAAATCTCCAAACAGTGTTCGTTGTGATGGGAAGTGGAGACTCTGGTCACGCTTTCTTTCATTGCAGGCTCGTAGTCCCGTGGTGCAAGTTTATTGAAGGAATCATGGTTAGCATGCTGCGCGGAAAGTTCATTGTCCTTGAGACTAGTTCTGTCTGTAACAAAGTGGTGTCGCCGTTGACGAAGGCTGAATACTATATGTTCTTTTACTTACTAGGTGTTATGAGAGTCGTGATTTGGACGATGCGTCAGAAGAAATTCTATGGGGTCGAGAAGTTTACTTTTCCCAACTGATCTTGTACTCATCAGCTTAAAGTCAAGATTAGGACGGAAAGGCGGCAGCTCCCTTCATCCGCATTTGGCAAAAGGTGGGTGAGTCTTGCGCGTTTGTATCGACTAAAAAAGGGCTGACTTAGAGTGGCACTTTGGTGCCGTTTAGGCATCAGGATATTTTTCTCTCTGCTTTGAACATTGGCTAACCCCGCCCAGATTTAGGCTAGTTTAGGGTCCCGTTTGGTTATAGTTTCTTCTTTCAAATTAACTTTGCTAGGAGATGTATGTTCATTGGCCCTTTTTATTTCTGTCCGTATTTTCTTTAGTTTAATTTCCCTTCCCTCCCTCGTTTAGGTGAGCAGAGACATCAGTTCTCTGGTGGAAGCGTATTTGTTGTATTTAAATGAGTATGTGTTTGTGTGAGTATTTGGACGAATGAGTGGTTTTTATTTTTTAAGCTAGTCCCGCATTAATTTCGTCGAGTTAACTGATGTTTCTGCTACAATTAAGGATTGTGTTTGTTTTTTATTTTATTACTAACACTATTTTGTTTAATTTTTTGTAATTAATTTTGTGTTATATTTGTAAATATTCATTGAGGTTTAGAGTTTTAAAATTATTATTTTATTCTCTTTCCTCCACGCACAGACAATGAATTGCCCATATGGGGGCTATTTAGGATTTTTATACAGACATTGAGGCATTATGGTGGATGTTGTAAGAATGGTAAGTAAGAATGTGTTTTTTTTAAGCGTTTCACCCCAAGCAAGGCGGGAAGCCACTAGGACGCAAGGGGTTACAGAAAATTTGGAGCAAGATCAGATAGGAGTGATAGAAGAAAGGATGAGGGGAAGGGTAGTGGATAGATCAAGGCAACTGGAGATGTCGATTGACATTATATTTGAATAGCTGGAGATTATAGCTATCAAGGAAACTGGAATAGGGAAGGGAGTTCCACAGGTGAGAGGTGCGAGATATGAAGCTATTGGAGTAGAAGAGACGGCTACATTTAGGAGTTTCGACAATGAAGGGGTAAGAGCGGGATGCCAGCCTCGTAAGGCGCTGGAACTCATGACGTCTGGGAACCAGCGAATGCAGCTCCTCGGAGCAATTGCCATGAAAGTATTTGTAAAACAGACAGAGAGAGGCGACGGCGCGTCTGTGAGAGAGCGACTGTAGTCGAGATGCCAGAGCAGGGCCAATTATATTGCATATCCGCCTCTGGAACCTATGAAGAACTCCGAGGCAAACAGAAGGGGCTCCAGACCATATATGGCAGCAATTTGTTTTGGTGTAAGGAATACTGTGGTATATTGGGTCAGTAATCATGGCTAAGTTTAATGTTAAGACAGAAGAAGACCGTCCTTTTCCACCATTCCCCATTTTGGCCTTATGCCATATTTCTGTAAATACTGTAGAATAAATATCGCTCTTCGCTATGGTACATAGACGTTTTGAATTTTAGACTGGCATCAAAATCTCATCAATTTACATTTGAGCTGGCTAGATGTAACCGTAAATTCTATGCTAACAGTCTCTTTTCTCGCACTTCTCGCTTGTGGAACTCCTTTCCGTCTGTATACTTTCCAGCGAACTTTAATCTGCAAAAAGTTAAATGCAATGTCAATCACTATCTAGTGTCCTCTTGATTACTCATTCCTTTTCCCACTTATTATTAATGTTTGTGTTCTTAATTCTTCCCCCACCCAGTAACCCAATGTAATTTAGTGGCATTGCTGCTCTGCTTTGGGTGATTCCGATTAAAAAATAAATAAATAAATAAAAAAATACTATCTTTCACTTGAGCAATACATGTAAAAGCTCATGTTCACAGATGCAGAGAGCGGAAATCGATTGCTTCATATACGAAAGAAATGTACATTAATGTAAATGCAACGACACGTTCTACAAGAGATGTTCATTGATCCATAATACGAAAGAAACACCTGCATTTTATGCACATTAAGTAATAATATGACAACCTTACTTGAAACTTACTCCAAATTAATAATAATGATTTTTTTTTTATTATTTTCAAGTATTTTTTATTTATTTATTATTTCCCATTTTGAATTCAGTTACTTATCTAACTCCATCTGGTATTTCAATGTCAAAACTAATATTGTTTGTGAAATAACATAGGCTTCTTCAAAGTCAACAAATTTTTATGTCTTTTTGATTGATAGGGAGAGGTTTATTTTTTTTATTTTGGGAGTTCTTTCGAAAATGTAAACCTTTGTCGCCTCCGATGTTCGTTTATAAAATTTAATATCTAAATCAGCCATGATTTTATTTTTCATATTTATGTTTTTCGATTTATTGATAAAATCGCCAACATACCAGCTAACAAGTGATTAATGTTTTTAAAACACTATCCCTAACACAATAACAAACCTATCCTTACAAATAAATAATATAAAAATTGTCAGCTTTTCACAAACCAGTTCTTACATGTAAATCCAATATTTATTTAACTTTAAATCTTTATGTATGTATGCGTGTGATTGTATTTGTAAATGTAAACATGAAATTAATTGTTAAAACATTCGTTTATTATTTTAAAAGTGATTACAAATGAATAAAATAAAATAAAATAAATAAAATAAAAATAAAATAAATAAATAAATGAAATAAAATAAATAAAAATAAAAATAAAATAAAATAAAATAAATAAAAGAAAAGAAATAAAAAGAAATAAAAAATAAAATAAAAAATAAATAAAAATAAAACAACTAAATGAAATAAAATAAAGACAAAATAAAATTAATAAATATAAATAAAAATAAATAAAAAATAAAGATAAAAAAATAAAAAAAATAAATAATAAAAATAAAATAAAATAAAGATAAAATAAATAAATAAAATAAATAAATAAATAAAATAATAATAAAATTAAAAGCGATTACAAATGAATATCAAATATATTTGTTATTAATAGTTAATTGTGAACATGAATCCGTGTAGCAATGTTGCTATTTGTGGATGTAACAAAGAAAAAATGTTAAAATTACAAAATACTAAAGATTTAAAAAATATATATATATTAAGCAATTATTTAGATGTACATAGGCATTAATTAGAGTCAATTCACTTGGAGGAAAATAGCTAATTATACGAAGAGCAACAGATTCTGTAGGCATTGCATGAAAGAAATACTCACAAAAGCGACATATGCCGAGCCGAATCAGTTATTAAATGCCACATCGGAGGTGTTAACTAAGTGCCGACACTCAAAACAATATCTTCTGGTACACACTTGGCACCGGATTGAATAAGCAACGGGCCATCCGCACTCTCTTCCAATCTGTACAGCTTCAACTTCTTAAACTCCTCATATTTACATTTGAAATATTTATAACTCTCCCATGGCTATTTTAGTCGTAACCGCCCGGTGTGCTGTTTCGTGCATCCTATCACTTGAATGGTGAAAGTTTACTAGCTAACAATTTGTCATACAGTTTTTTCTTATTTCAATGGTTAAGCATCTCACCTCTCAGGGACTTCTTTCAGGTAACCAATATGGCTTTCGCTTCCCAAAGTGTCTGTCGGGCTTTAGGTAAGAACGGTGACGTACTGGTTTTTGCTTTGGATATCTCGAAGGCATTTGACAGAGTTTGGAATATTGGTTTTCTTGAAGTTGAAAGGTTATGGTATTTCTGGACGGATCTTTGAATTGATTCAGTCTTTTCTTTTTCGATAAGAAATTCACGAAATAAAGCTGGTCCTGAACGGTCACTCCTTTTGATTTTTTTGTGTTATTGCAGGCGTCCCTTGAGGGTCTATTATTGAACCCACGTTGTTCTTAGTCGTATCTAAGTTCCCAACATGTTATCTTCGTTGATGACATAATCCAGGGGTGGCCAACCTTTTGATTCCACGCGCCAATATTTTGTACGATTAATTTAAATGCGCCACACAAACATTCACTTCCTTTCAGTACGTGTTGTAATATGGACATATTTTAAAGTTATAATAAAATCTATTTATTTAAAAAAATATCTGCTTATGACCAGGGGCGTATCCTTTCAGCACTTTCGCAAAGGACGTGCAATAAATATAAAATCACTGAAATGAATGTGTAGAAGTGGCTTAGTTTCTTTTCATCAAAAGGATGCAATGCGCCACTTGTAAGCATCCAATGCGCCACTTACGGCGCATGCGCCACAGGTTGGCCATCCTTGACATAACCATTTATTCCTGTTTTAATCGTAAGTATGATTGGTTTGATGAGATTAAATTGGCAGATGATCTAAAAAAATGATCTACTTTTTGTTGTTAACTGGGGTAAAGGATGACCTGCTAATTTTATTGCCTCTAAAACATAACTGCTCTTTTTAATCGTCTGAGAGAACCTTTTTTTACCTTCCATCAGTATGGTTTATACTAACTTCCGGGAGGAGGATTCATAACGCTTTCTAGGAGAAATATTTTCCGCAGACATGAAGTGGACAGATTATATTGAATCAATTGTTAGGTCTGCTGTTAGGAAAGTTGATTCTCTGTACCGTACGAGATATTTTTTCTCGACAGAATCTAATATATTTATATATCTACCACTCTTCGTGTCCTTGATTTCATCAATCACGTTTTACCTTTCATCATGTGACAGGTTACCTCGAAACAGACATGAGAGAATTTTTTGTTCCTCTTGCAAAATCCTTTCAATCTCTGAATCGTTGTCATCGGACCAATCTTCGTGTTTCCACCTCATGAAGCCTAAAACTTCATTGCTTATGCCATAAACATATTCTTTAAAAGCCGGCTCTGTGTTTTCACAGTCAGCATTGTCCAAGTGACCCTTAAGCTCCTTACACACCTGCTCAAACAGGAAATATTCAACTGCCTGGGGACGGGCACATTTGGGGAACATACACTTGGGTTAATAACAAGATTCAATCTGGAACGTACTGATCGATGGTTAGTCCATCAATCATCAAAATCATGGCGCACATACAAAGGACATCTTGATTGTCTTATTTATTTAGATTAAAGTATTGGCTTTGTCTAAAGCATGTTACTTTATTTGCGTTGTATTTAGTGCATATATATTTACATTTTTCATGAGGGTATTTTACAAGGTATTCGTTTTTAGTTTATAAATTTTAAGTAATATAGTGAAAATATGTTTTCGTGTGAGGATTTTGAGATAAGAGCTGATTGTTTATTTAGTAATTTGTATTAATCTGGGAAGGTGATTATAACTATTTTTTCATCTAGACAGAAGTTGCAGTTATTTACAGGATTTATTGTTGTAGACTGATGCTCTTTTCCTTATTTTCCCCGATATTTTGGTCTATTTTTTTAAACTTTTCATATATATATTTAGAAAGGGTTGTGCTGTTTGTTTATTTATTATATATAAAGGATGTTTTGTGTGCGTAGATTCTATGTTAACAGTGTCGTTCAGTTACTTCGATCTATATTCTTTCTTCGTTATCTGCTGATTTTACAGTAACTTGATATGATATATTTTTGGAACGCAATTACCATTTAAGGGACATTCGTTATTTGCTCTGGAGTTACAAGTTGGTTACTGGAACGATTTTAACTCTTAACTGTTGATTTAGATAAAATTGAACCTTAAATAATGAAAACATTATATTTACCAAAGAGCATTCGTGAAAAAGCTTCTCATATTAGTTTGCTAGCGTAGTGAATTTGATTCACATTGAGCGCCCAACCACTCAAGCCTTGTACCGAATACTGTCAAACTTAGTAACTATGAGGCTTGCATGATGTCTCTTTCTTACTGGGGTTAGTAGCTGGTACTTGAAATCAAGTAAATAACCAAGGTTTCGAAGGTTGGTTTTCAAAGTAGACAGACATTCCTTATTTGGAATATTGTCTTTGAGTCATCAATTTGCAGAAGTTCGAGCCTTTAGTCAAAAAATATTGGACCAAGTGGTTGAGTAGATTAAAAAATAACTGACGAAACGTGACATCAATCACAATGCCAAGTAAGTTTTCAAATTGAACCATGAAATAGAAAACTAATGAAGCATGCTAAATGAAAATTAGTAGAAGCATTCGTTTAAAGGTTTTTTTTTTTTTTAAAGAAAGTTTGTGAATTCCCTATGAAAGCAATGAAATAGTTTTCTATTTTGAGTGTTTATTCTTTTACTATACGAATTATGATTATTTTCATCTTGTTTTCCATAACAATCGTATTACATACAACAGCACAATATTTATCAACTTACACCATTCATTATCATAAATTTGATCATTAAACGACGCACTTCACTTGTGAATCTGTGATCCAAAAAAACGAAGCTTAGTCAGTATTTTGGATATCCATGGCGCAATGACTAGTAAATTAGTGTATAAGACCATTATTAGTGTATAAGACCATTATTAGTGTATAAGACCATTATAATTGAGCTAGGATCCCACTTGGAAGAAATCTGGTTTGGGTTAGTAATAAAGCGTAGAAAATATTAACTGACGCGGATTTTTAACTTCATCCAAAATGCTTACGATTAGGCCCCATTGCGTTTCAATGATTAAAAAAAATTCTTTTCATTTGTTCGATATGAAATTGACAATTTTTAACGTTTCTCTTTTCGAAGACGATAAAGTGATTTTGACGATATTTTAATTTTGATAGCATATTCTTCCTTATTCATTCATTTTTCCTACATTTTTAGTAAAAAATAAGAAGCTTTTCGGTTTATTATTAGTTTTTATTTGTAAGATTTCAAGGTGGGCTGAAATGGATCTAAAGTTATGTAGAATAGAAATTCTACATTTGGGGACAAGACTGGTTTTTGGTTTTGAAAAATTAAAAGTGAAATTTCAATTTCAAATCCAGGAAGAAGATTAGCTAAAACCATCAGTCGATATATAGTCACAAGAAAGAACTTAAAAATATTTTTAAATAATTGGACAAGAAAAGAAAAAGAAAAGAGGAACAAACATCAAACGTATCGGGTTGTTTTTAAACATGTTCAGTGGTAAAGAACGCATGAGAATCAGGAACAATAATCAGCATCTACTAAAAAGAATTAGTTTAAGGTAAAATTCATTCATAAACAAATAAAAAGATTACTTTGAATTAATAATGTTTGTATGTATTTTCTTTTGAATATAAATCGGCGTTTTTATTTTGAGCAAGCTAAAAGTTATTCGAACATTTCTGTCAAAAAGACTTTTGGTATCCGTCGAAAAGTGGCCCTTTTTTTTTTTGTAAAAAGTCATATAACAAATCACATAAAGTTTTGTTTTACTTTTTGCCTCTGTTTTCCTACAGTTGAACCGTGAAATTTTATCACCGTGATGAAATGATCTTTTGCTCGTATTTAGACCGGCGACTGATTCGGGTCAATAGAGCAAAGTCGAAGAATTGATTAGAAGCATAATTGTTACGGAAGACTAATCTCCGGCACATTCAGTTTAAGAGGAGGAGATCATGCGACTGAAGAACTGAAGATCATGTATCTCTCATGGAACTGAAGAACTGAAGATCATGTATCTCTCATGGAACTGAAGAACTGAAGATCATGGAACTGAAGAACGCTGTTTACGTGCTTCTATTTGGTTTTTAAAATAGACGTTTCTTAAACGCCGTGGAATCTCTTAACGGAATAATTGAATAAAAGAAGTGAATTTCATCGTTTTTAAGAATGGAATCTCAAGAAAGACCCGAATTATAGAACCAGAATCGATTCTTTTTTTTTTGTTTCGGCCTACGACCGCATCACGTTGAATCATTGGTTCCCCTTAAATCACCGAAGTTAATCAGCGTCGAAACTGGTCAGTACCTATTTGGGGCGACCGCTTGAGAATACCCGGTGCTATAAGCTTGGATGCGCGGGTGGTGTAATGGATAATGACTCGGAATTGAAAATCGTAGAGCCGAGTTCTAATTCCCGTCGGGTGCGTTATATTTACTCCCGTGCAAATACCCCTGGGAAAGGTATGAATTCACCTCTTTCCCCCCCAGCTATGGATTAATCAGCAATATTTGTATTACTAAACCATTATTAACTCCAAATGAAATTCTTACAGTTTAAAAATATTTTCTGGCTTTAAATAACCTGTAAAGGGCTGATAAACCGTAGAAAATGAATGAATCAATCAATAAAATCAAAGTTCTCGCAAAATAAAACTAACTGTTCCGGCATCTTGCGTTCCCCACGATGTTCATGAAACTTCTGTCGATAAACTAAATAAATTTCTTTGATTTCAATGTTTCTATTTTATTTTATTTTTCTCCAGAAAGTGTTTCTCCTTTTTTTTATATTTTAAACTGCCGGGAAAAAAAAGTTGTACACATTCCCACCTAAAAAAAAACAAAAAAAAAAAAAAAAAAAAAAACAAACAAGAACTGGGGAATAAAAATGTGCCTAAATTTCAATTTTTTTTTTCTTCTAAAATAATGCATGCAGACATGACAGTGTTTTTGGAGGTACATCGCCGTGGCTTAATGGTTAGCAAGCTTGTCTCGCTAGAACAATTACAACTTAGTAATGAGTTCTATTCTCACTATGTTACCCATACTTTTTATCTTGTGCCACATCTAAGCTGCGTTTTAAAAAAAAAACCATATTACGGTCTTTGGATTGTTCTTCCAGTTTTTTATCTCCAGGAAATGACCTTTATCTCCAGGAAATGACGTGGCCTCATGAACCCCAGTGAATAGTAATCTCATCAATTCGAAAGTTGCCAAATAGTTATTTAGACTTGAATCATAAACGAATGATGCCCGGATGATGACCCAACTGCGTAGATTTGGGAATAAAATTCTTGACGTTTAAGTGACTTACACGAACAGATTTGACGACTGAATATACAAAAGGTCAGATATTAAGTAGTGTCATCAGTTTTTCTCCAATCCCTTAGCCTTCACTAGACTAAGCGTAAAATCTCTATCGGTAATAAAGATGAAGTGTCATATCAATTAAGGTTTTTTTACTGAGCGAATAAGAAATTAATTTAAATAACATTCTCGATATTAATGATGATGAGAAACATTTGTTTTAAAAAGTCACCTTTTGTTTTATGTAAATAAATATATGAATTTTATGTAACTTTCATAAATCTGTAGAAAGAAAAAAGTTCTTTTTATTGAATCCGTTTTAAATAAGTAACGGATACGAGTGATACAGACCGCCATGATTTATAAAAAGGATGCGAGTGATATAGGCGAGCAAGAACAAAAAAAAAACCCTCAAAAACAAGCAAACCCATATCTGAATGCACACGTCTTACATGACACATGGGGAACGTCGCCATTGTCAAAATGGCATCCTTTTCTAATTGGTGAATGATAAAAATGTAAAATTTGAAAGATTTTTTTTTTTTTGGCGTCACTAACGGCTTGTATTGTTGCCGGGTAATTAACTTTGTAAAGGTTTGTGACATGGGTACCTTGTCAACATTTTGGTCGCATGGGGCAAACAATCTTGAAAATTTGCATACGAAAAGGCATTTTAGTTTTATGCTTGCATGATCCCTCTGCCTACCTTTGAATTCTACGTCCTTTCGTCAAACCAATTGAGCCATAACATCAGTTGATTTTGACAATTATTATGCACATACAGAAAAGTCATTAAGGAATAAAATACTTGATATTATTTGAAGGACGATTGTTTCTGATAGTTATATAATTCAGTTTATTCAAGCACAAGATCAGTTACAAGAAAAATGACGAAGTAAGATTACATCGTATCAATCTCTCAAGTGAAGAGGGCCTGCCTGTAGGTCTTGAAAATAAGAATTCGTCATCTTGATTCTGGAAAGGGCTCAGTCACTATCGTTTGAATCTGGTAAGAAATCCACATCTCACTCACTAAACAAGTCGAGGTCGGTTATTCAGAAATTGTGGTTATTTTCCAACGGTGTTTGTTGATGATGTTTGATACTAGGCAATAATGCCAGAAGGCAAACATATTTTTCTCACTGACGCAACATAATCTCCCTAACACTATTCCTATTTGACCTTGAACGATACTGAGTTTAAATTTGTAAATATCAAAAGTCTTCTCGTAGAAGGAATTTTTCTGATTGTTTAATTTTCAGTGTGGAAATCAGTTTGTCGAGGGGACCCAAATTACATAAATTATTCACTGTGTATTTTTTTAATCGCTTGAAGGCGATAATGCCACTAAGACGCAAGTGGTTACTGGAAATGAAAGAGAATGAAAAACCTTTAAAAGGAATCGGAAACACAATCTTAAACAGAAAACAAGGGATAAACTTCTGCTCCTGTTCAAAAGACGGGTTGGAATGTGAGCCGGACGATAGGCAAACATATCTACTTTGTATTTATATTTCAGAACCAAATATTATCATCGTATATCTAAGGAAGATTATTGAATACTGAACGTTTAAAACCATATCAGGCCTTTTATATAATAAATTAAATTCTAGTATCTTAGAGTTGAATGTACTTTTGTGTATCAAATCAAAGTACCGGCAACTTAGTGTGACAAGCGAGATCCACAGTATATGTGCCTTAGGCATGAAACATATCCTCTGGCTCCGTTTTCGGTTTCATCCGACTCAGCCCCGTTCTGTCTTGTCTTGAAGTTAGAACACCACGTTGGCTTGTCCGAACTTGCTCTTGTGTATCAACACCATTTTTTAGTCTGTAAACTTTTTGCCATATTAATGTTGCTGTGTCTTATTACTGTTAATTTGCCTTGCATATATTGTTTGCTTGATTTATATTATTTTCCCTGTTCTTTTCTTTTTCTTGTTATTGTCCATTGCAATTCTGTTTGTTGGGCAGTTCTGTTACTTATTTTACATTTCACCATGACTACTCACTGCATAAAGTGGTTGACCTAACAAGATTTCGATTTCAAAACACGATGGAAAATATTACACTACCATGAAAGAAATTCAGATGAAGGATCAGGTATAGCCCATCTTTCAAAGATCTTGCTTCAACTATCAATTTGCAATGTGACTAAAAGCATACTGTCATCTTGTTTTGTATCGGCCAACGGGCCTTGATGAGTGGTTTTAGACAGAAGGAGAGTACACCTTCCCTTCATTCCTCAACTCAGGAAGGTACCAAGATCTCTTCACGAAGAATGCGGTTTTGTGAGTCAAAAATTTACTTTTTTAAAAAATGTCCGGCAGAGGCGGTCGAGATTTTAACGGGTTAAATTAAATTTAAAAATCCGTTATTAAGATCCCCTTAATGGTTGTATGAAACTTTTATTAAAAAAATACAACAGCTAAGATGAAAATAGCTAAGTTAACCTTTTCGTTCCACTTGTAAGTAAAAATTACTTTATTATATATTTGATGTCAAATGGCAGGGAAAAATATCATAGCACTTAAACGCATTATTAGTGCAATTCTTGTATTATTCATGTTTGTCTTTATATAACTGTTGTTTATATTGTAAATAAATTTTCTCTTTCTTATTTCTATAAACAACAAGTGTTTGTCGTTTCTTTCCTTCGCCGTCTTGTTTACATTGTTAACCTTCATATCGGACTTGTTGTTGCTTGTTCCCAAACAGGAGCGATTTCACGGTAATACACTATCAAATTGCCACCCTCCTTTTTGTTGTTTCTAGCATTATCTTCCCATAAGAGTTCGAGATCGCAGACGTCAACTTACAATTTATTTTTTCGATATATATATATATATATATATATGTAAGATTTATTTTTATATATATATATATATATATATATATATTATGAAATGGAAAAAGTCCGACAATTATTTAAAGACATTTTTATGTTTAACATTCTTTTTATAGATACAAGTATTTAAGTAAATGCTCTGTTTATAATAAACAGTATTAAATAACATTTATCGGCCTGAATGTCCGAGAAATTTTCATAGAAGATATTCGTCCTTCGACAGGATTCGAACCTGAATACTATACGGAACCGTCATATAGCCTGACGTGCCTTACCGCTCGGCCACAAAGAATCGTTCGGTTGGCAAGGTTTTGGAATTTACTGCTTATAAACTTCAATTTTCCATGAATCTCTCACGTACATTCATAACTGCTCATGGTGTATCAAATGTAAACAAATGACGTCACACATTATGAAATGGGCAAAGTCCGACAATTATTTAAATAAATTTTCATAGAAAATTCGAAGGACGAATATTTACTATGAAAATTTCTTGGACATTCAGGCCGGTAAATGTTATTTAATACTGTTTATTATAAACAGAGCAATTACTTATATACTTGTATCTATAAAAAGAATGTTAAACATAAAAATGTCTTTATATATATATTCGACTCTCCCGTCGAATTCGACGTATGAGGGTCAAGCAGATCAGTTGCTAGGAAACCAACAGCACATGAGATTTGATTATAGTGGTGAAGGTTTCGTGCAGGACCATCCACACTTTTTGAAGGGCCGAATACAGAGACATGGTGCACTACGTGCCACAAGGTCCCCAAACGACCATATATATATATATATATATATATATGAAAAATATATAGAAAATAGGAAAGAACTCGTTAGGTAAATAATCCAAAGTTCTTTAGTATTTTTGTTATTATTTTTAAAAAATAGTGCTCGATACAAAAGTAGAGCATAAATATAATTATTTATTTAAAAATATGATTCCAACACGCTACATAAGAGTTCTCATGCTTCAAAACAAGAGCCGAAATCTTCAATATAATTATTAGAATTAAATTGAATTAAAGTACTAAGCTCTGTTCCATCTTCAAGCGAAAAAAAATCGCTTGCAGATGGAACAGAGCTTATTACTTTGATTCAATTTAATTCAAATAATACTACTGAAGTTTAATTATAATAATTATATATATATATATATATATATATAATATTTTTATTTTGTTGATAAGACTAAAGATAACGAGTTCGGAAGAAAATCGACCAATTATAAGTTTCAGTTTAGATTCAAAATAACCGCCAAAACCTGCAACATCTTCATAAAGCACCTCACGCACAAGATGTCCTGATGTTTGGATCTGGCGTCGAATCTTTTCTGAGGTTCAAAATCTTATGTACACACCAGCATGACTGCCACTCTTTCTTTCTATGTGCCGTGTCATTTCAGGACATAGGCGATCATGTCTCTCCACTTCCTTATATCACGTGCAGCTCTCAATAAGTTCCTTTCCTCTGCTTCATCTTCCCCAGACCATGTTCTGTCATCCACTTGCTTAAGGCCGCTAGGTATGTCGTGCGTTGTTTTCCCTGGTCACGCTTTTCCTCTATTCGACCTGTGAATATCAGATTCTCCAGGCATTCCGTCCTCATTATGTGTCCCAGAAAGCTCAGCTGCCTCTTCCTGATGTTAAGTATAAGCCTTCTCCTTGTTTGCATCCTCTCTAAGACCTCATCGTTGTTCACACGCTCGGTCCATGGTATCCTTAACATCCTTCTGTAGAGCTACATCCCCGTCGCCTCGAATCTCTTCTTCGTCATTTAGGAAATCATCCAACATTCGCTGCCGTAAAGAAGGACAGATATCACGTCACTGAAAGCATAAGGCAGTAGCACAGAGAAGTTGATGAAAAAAAGAATAGATTCATCCAAGATCCAAACATGTCCATGTGACTGACTTCATAATCACACTTGCGGATGTTATTTGCAATGTTTGCAATGTTAATGCACTTTGTTGTATAGACTTCGTTAATGACTCAAAGTAAAACTAAATTGCACATCAGAAAGATGAGCATGAATGGTGGGAAGACAACTAGAAGGTTGCATATTTCTAGGGTTGATAAAATAGTTATTGACATCCAACTTTCTCAAAGTGCAATTAAGCCATCTCCCCTTGTTTGGTATAATTTTTGATCGAAATTACACGGGGCAGTTCTGTTGAAGGCAGAATGAACGTTCATATCACGATGTAGTTCAGTGATCATTCGGACCAAATTAGGTGGATCACTTAGTTTTCCCAGCACCTTCCAAAGCACTTCACGGTTAACAGTATCGAAACCTTTAGTTAAATCGACGAAGACCTGATATACAGGTACAAGATGCTCGATGCATTTCGCCTGGACTTGCCTCACAGAAGCCGCCCTGTGTAAGACGATAAACTACATCCGCGTGCTGGGTAAGACGATAAACTACGTCCAACAGCAAGGCCTCTGATCAGGAGGTTTTGAGGAGCGTGGAACCACCTCTTTATTGCTGGTGTTCCCAGGTCCACCCTCATCCGGAGTGGTAGCACCTGTTAGGATCCCAGCTATGGGCAAATAGGTAACCCCGAAACTGAGGTAAAAAGCATTATTAAAATGTAAAAATAGGTTTTAATACCAAAAATACCCTGTAAAAAATTATTACCAAAAATAAATTTTTTGAAGCAATACGTTTTTGAAAAAAATAATTACCAGCAATACATGTTTAAAGATAATATTACTAGCTATACAACCCGGAGTGGTAGCACCTGTTAGGATCCCAGCTATGGGCAAATAGTTAATCCCAAAATTGAGGTAAAACGCATTATTAAAGTGTAAAAATAGGTTTTAATACTAAAAATACCCTGTAAAAATTATTAATTATAAATTTTTTGAAGAAAAAAAACTATTACCAGCAATACGTTTTTGAAAAAAAAAATATTACCAGCAATACATGTTTTAAAATAATATTACTAGCTATACATTTTTGAGGAAAAAATATTACCAGAACTAAATTTTTGACAAAACAAAATATTACCAGGAAAAAAGTTGTCGGCATTAAACCAGACATTGCCTCACAGAAGAGATCATATCGGTGGTACCACGTTCTGATCTGAAACGAAATTGAGCCACGGAAATAATTCGAGGACAAATGTTGACAATGATCCCGCTCAAAAGATGCTGCTTAAGAACCTTCCAAATAGACTCAAGGAAGCTAATGCCGCGATAATTATCATACAGAGACTTTAATCATTTCTGTCTAAATAATGACGACAAAATTTAATTAGTTTAGTTTTGTAGTTTAGGATCATTTTGCCAGCTATGCACGATGAATGGCTACGGCAACATTTTTTATCAAAATAAAGCAAGACTGCAGGGATTTCATCACCAAACCACCTTTTCTCGGCTTATTAGCTTGGTAGTATCTTTTACCTCTTGCAGCGTAGGACTGCTACCCATGTATTTTATGTGGAAAATTGTCAAAGACGAAAATGATACTTATAGAAAGGTTATAGAAAATATTGTAAATGTGGTTATTTCAACTGATTTGGTATTTTCCATCAGCGAATTTTAGAAAGACAAGTGAAGACTTAGGACTGAAGACCTTGCATAGCAGAATGTTAAGGATATGGGAAAACTTGTAGACAGGCATTTTCGATTTCTTTGGGAATATATTTTAAAAAATCATTTTCCGTAATTTACGGAGATGGATGAAATTTATTCCCTTCGTGAGTTTTAACAGCGGATTCTTTTTTCATTCTTTACAATGTAGCTTTGTAAGGACAATTTCTTTTTCGTTTGAGTGTTATTGTCACCGAACGAGCCACGGTGCTGTCTCACTGAAACAAGAATCCCACCATCTGCAGAATGCATGTGATCTCTGAAGGTCTTCCAGGAATCATCTAGATTAATGGCACTGTGCCTTTAAAAAAGTTCGGTATGGCTATCTATACAGCCGGTTAGGTGCCTTTACCTATTCATTCTGATCTTCTTTGTGATGCGCAAATTAAAATTTGTGACGAACTCTACACAACGAGGTACTTTAACATTGCATACATCGCCAATATCACACGCAAGGGTGATTATGAAGTCAATTAGGTGGATAGGTTTGATGCTTGGCTGCATCCAATAGACATTGGGTTTCTCTTTCTTTCGGAGATATGTATGAGTGATGGCAAAATCTAGCTCAGAACAAAGTTCAAGTCACTGCTGTTCTTTCTAACGATATCCTATGGTCGAAGAGGGCTCCATATCCAAAACTCTGTACGCATTGCAATCATTAAAGTTACCAAATAAAGTAATCTTATCTTCTGCAGGAATTGAACTAATCGTGTTTATAAGAACTTCATAAAAAGAAGTAAGAACGTTCTCAGAAGACTCTAGAGTAGGAGCAGATTTTTTAAAATTAAATTCTTCCCAAGCAAGGCGATAATGCGCTGTAATACCATAATACCTATTCTATTGTAATAGACTCTCCCACAGATAATAAGTAGTAGTAGCAGTGGCCAGTTGAGCTCAGAGGTGTTGATTGCAACTAGATTGCTGCATCATTAACTCTTTTTTCAAGTTCCTAACGTTTTGTACGTCGAACCTAATTTAGGACGACATTGAAATACAAGCCTCCACTGTGAAAACTACTCTACAACATGCCCCTAAGACACAAAGGGCTACTGGGAGTGAAAGAGAATGAGAAGATTTTAGAAGTAACCCAATCCTAAAGCGGAAACAAATGATAAGCCTCTAAACAGAGTACGGGAATGAAAATTCTCCAAGGGCAACTTCGAGTTTCGTAATTCAACCAGGTTTGGGGAAGTGGGTCGGACCGCGAACTTTTCAGCATCTTCTGGTATCTATCTATCTATCTATCTATCTATCTATTTCAGTCTGTTCATATCTATCTATCTATCTATCTATCTATCTATCTATCTATCTATCTCAGTCTGTTCATATCTATCTATCTATCTATCTATCTATCTATCTATCTATCTATCTATCTATTTCAGTCTGTTCATATTCATCTATCTATCTATCTATCTATCTATCTATCTCAGTCTGTTCATATTATCTATCTATCTATCTATCTATCTATCTATCTATCTATCTATCTATCTCAGTCTGTTCATATCTATCTATCTATCTATCTATCTATCTTGCTAGCTAGTGTGTGTATTCGCACGTGCTCATAAAACAGCCATTTGATTTCCAGTGAAATTATTGAGTAAGCCAAGCTTCTCTACCGTTTGAAGTCGACAACAATTTACATAGGACACAAATAAAATAGTAATAAAAAATAATAAGGAAGAGTATTTATGAATTTTAAGTCTAACACGAGATACAAGTTTAGCGCATCTGGCGAAGATCCCATGGCGGCTTTTCTCACTTTCCTTCACTACATTCTTTAGGCGTTTTTTTTTTAGTTTTCTTTCTGTGTCTACTATCAGCGCCATGTCATCTGCATATCTCATGTTCTTAAGATTGTGGCCGTCAATAATAAATCCTGGTAGGACTTCTAATTATCCCAGAATCGCCTCGCTGCATTGGTTGAATAAATCCGATGAGATTTATTATTGCACTCCTTTCTATTTTTGTATAACTGCTGAACTCATTTTCCATCTGTATGGAGACCGTTTGCTGCCAGTATAGGTTCTTGATTATTCTAATATATTTCCCAAATATATCAAAGTTGCTGAGCAGTTCCAACAGATTTTTGTGATGTACTTTGTCGAACGCCTTTACGGTGTTTACTCGCCCCCACCCCCATTAGAACGAGGTATAACACAAGGTCGTTTTAAAGTGGGGACCCGAGCGCGTACACTCGGGCAAGGGACAAAAAATTCCCCACAGCCTTCGCAACCGTAGGTTGCGCTGGCCTCAGTGCGAGCACCGATCCCTCCCTCTGGTGCAATGGGAGGGCGCGGCCTCGGGCAGCTGTTCCCCAGGGCTGGGCACCTTTTCAGTATAATTTTCACAGCTGGGCACCTCTCGGTATAATTTTCACAGAGAAGCCCCTGAGCGCACTCTGTCCAAAGACAGAGACGCAACTGAGAGATGATAAGCCTGCGTTACAATCCCTCCAAGGAGGAATTTTCACGCTGTCGAACGCCTTTACGTAATAAAACACAGGAAAATGCCCTTTTGTGTTTGTACTGCTCTTTCTGATAACATTCTGAGCGTTCCTTGTTGTGATGTCTTTGAAGAACCCACAGCGTTCTTGTTCTCTTTTCAGTTGGATTCTTCTGCGCACTCTATTCGTCAGAATTCGGATGATAAGTTTTGTTATATGGCTCATTAGGTTGATTGTCCGATGGCCTTCACATTCGTTTGCACCTGGCTTCTTAAGCAGTGCTATGAAAATAGATCTTCCAGTATATCACCGCTGTTATAGATTTGTTCATGTCTTCCCTTACCGGGCGAGGAATCAATTTATGCTAACAGTCGCTGGATGACGTCACAGGGCGATGGGTTAATTCCAATAGACTTAATCATATTTCAGATATTTGTTTGTTAAATGCCATGATATTTCTTGGGGTTGATAGTGGAGTGGTTTTCCCTTTGTCTTCGCTAGTCTGCTGACTGTCGAGTCGTAAAGAGCTCTTCCGCCTTTTGATAGGTCTTATTTTTCATCCTACAGGTTTGCTAACAAACCGCCTTACTAGCAAGAACTTAGAGTTGGGTAGCTGGTTTAGTCGGCGAACCTATGCGTGATACACGCTTAGGCGATCATGTATCTTTCGATACACGCCTAGGTGATCATACAGAGAGACGAGGCAGATTTTTTCCCATAGTATTTTTGCGGTAGACCATTCAAGGCTATAGAAACCGGTCTGCCCATAGCATAGAGAAGAGGATTCATTTATTTCCCAAGGGTATTAGCATCGAACTCGGCATTCCGATTCCACAATCCCAACCGCTATCCGTTACGTCACCGTGCCTCCTACTCCTCCGACAGTAGCATAGATAATCACCCATACAGACTTACTCTCTCTCTCTCTGATTTAACATTTAATTTTATTCAAGACTTCGTCGAATTCCATTGGCTAGTATGCGATTGAATTGCTCAGGGGCCCTCCCCCGGACGTGAAACTTACTAAGCTGTCAGAGACTCTCTGCTGCGGGGTGATATGATGAGGGCAATATTTTCTTTGATAAGACTTTGAATGATATAGGCCGGTAGACGTTAATTTCCCTGTTTGTAAATAAATAGGAGTGTATACTTAAACACGTATAGCCTCTAAATTAATGTTTATAGTAATAAGAAATATTATTGGAACAAGAAAATCTATTAATCACACACACGCACAGATCTCTCTCCCTCTCTCTCTTTCTTTCTTTCTCTCTCTCTCTCTCTCTCTATATATATATATATATATATATATGTATATATGTATGTATGTATGTGTGTATGTGTGTGTAAAACTTATCTTGACTTTCAAGTTAACAGTGAAAGAGGATATCATTGTTTATTATTCGATTGAAGCCCCAAATTTCAGAGCTGATGGTCAGAAACGGGATTTTTTCCCTTTCTTCTAGCGTCTTGAGTCATTGATATACTTCTTCCCTATTACCATCACCGATGATGGTGATAGGGTAGAGGCATATCAATGAATGCAAATTCTTTCACGTATTTGTCCTTATTAAGCTTTAACTCAGTATAAATCGAGATACATCTTATTATTAAAAAAAAAAAAAAAAAAAAAACGAGCAGAAAATTATTTAATCTTGTCACAGCATTTTTTACGGCACATATTTTAAGCTGTGATATCACAGATGAATTCATATATCCCTAAGAACATCTACACGTAAAATAAATATTTGTCCATAGTTATTTAAGATCTTGTATCTTATTTGCAATCTGATTGCTCGGTGACGACGAACCATATTAAAATACAATTCAAAGCAACGTTAAAAATCAAGAATTAGATATCACCGGGAGCCTGTGAACAATTCCTGGTTCAGAATTTCAAGTTAAGTATCGTCTTGGAATATCGTCCCAGATAACTTATTGGCAAAATGTCGGACGAATGGCATGACGGGATTGAACAGTTGTTTATTTCCTTTAACTTTTTCTATTTTTTTTTTAATATTCTTCTGTTATTTCACTCTTTATTTAGACTTTTGAAGTTATGTGCCATGCTTGATACGCGCCTAGGCGATCATATATACAGACGAGGCAGATTTTTTTTTCCCGCAGTAGATTGCCATTTCTTTCTGCGGTAGACCAGTTGTCATCAATGGCTATAGAACCTGGTCTGTCCTACTATTAACTGGAGGGAGAAGAGGAGTATTCATACCTTTCCCAAAGGTATTAGGATGTAAATGAATGTAATGGATTCGACTGGAATTCGAACTCGGTTCTCTGCTATCCATTACTACACCGTGTCTCCTTTTGAAGTAGGGTTATTAAACTATCCTATTTGTCACAATATATTACCAGATGCTGAATTTTCCAAAAGGAGCAGAAAACTGAGAAAAGTGGACAATTTATACATGAAATAAAAATTATACAAATTTGGCAGGATGGTAAATTCTAAGCTGTACAATGTAAAATTTAAGTTAAAATTCAAAGTAAAATTCAATGTAAAATTCAGATGAAACCTTTCCCGAAATTTTTGTCGTATGCATCCCTCTCAAAATAATTCAAATGTAACTTAATAGAAGATGAAAGGCTAAGCAAAGAAAGAGTAAAGGAAGGAGATATTTTTTTTTTGTAAACAGCTGCTTCGAGACAAATTCATTCATTAGTTGTTAATCACTTTGCCGCACAAAAAATTATTTAATCGTAAGCCACTAATTTTCCTTTGA
Source organism: Acanthosepion pharaonis (assembly GCA_903632075.3). NCBI lineage: Eukaryota > Metazoa > Mollusca > Cephalopoda > Sepiida > Sepiidae > Acanthosepion > Acanthosepion pharaonis. Next base: position 3,033,925 of record CAHIKZ030005331.1, on the reverse strand, counting down.
TGTCTGACTGGCAGGGTCAGTTTCAGTAAACATCAAACAGTAGAATTAAAGTTCCATATTTAGTTAAATTTTAATGGTTCCATGTAGAAGAGATTTCAAGTTTTAAGATCGAAATTAAAGTCAATGGTGATATAACAAAAATGAATTTAAACTGAAAAATTGAAACACTAAATGATCAAAACTCTCTTTTTTTTTTTTCAATTCCATAATCTGTTTTTCTTTACTGAAATGACACGATGCAAGTTTTAAGAGGAACCACATTTGTTTTTATTACATGAAAATCCTTCTGAACACGGGATGGAATGTTTTTGTCAATGTTGTGCCACTAATTAACAACGGTGAAAAGAAAAGAGCATGCGCGTCCTGACAAGTTGTTTTCTTTTCACCTCGTCCGCCGCTCGTTCTCTTGCTAGTCTGATGTGGGCACATGCCAGGTGGATTATATGACAGTCTCCTGTGTACACGAGTAACGGGCTTGAAGGACGCGTTCGTTGAATGACAATTGTCGTTCGTTGACTGATACACGCTTGAAAAGACAGAAACAAAAACATTTCACAGTTGCAGACGATTGCAGCCATTACAAACACCAAGCATTTAACGTCTTTCTTTTCGCTCTGAAATCCACTCGCTCTTCAATTTTTATGGCTTTTAAAATGTAAACTGTTTTAACGTAGAGAATAGGAATATAATATCTATATGTATGAATAACAATCAAAATAGACGCTCACAAGCCAGCATTTCAACTTTACTTGCTGAAAAACTCAAGAATAATTAATAAAAAACATTTTTGTTTATCTCTCTGTTCGTCTCAATATGTTTCCAGTACTTTTATTATTTTATCTACAGACAAGGGTCAAGGGTTCGTCATATTTAGTCATGACAGTAAGTCCCTGCTAGATTTCCAAGCGCATTTTAGCAGTGTCATGATATGTACCATTGAACCAATTCCTTCCATCTTTTTAGAAAGGTCTTTGAGGCCATTTCAAGTGATCCAAAAACTATAGGTACTACCTTCACCCTCTTGTTATGCAGGCTTTGCATTACGCATGCTCCTGATATTTTACTATCATTCTCCTCTATATTCAATCTATGACCTACAGAGGCAGTCACTGCACGTATTTTCTTTGTTCAAAGATAAAGTCTGGTTTTTATCAATTAGACGGGGTGATGCGTCTAAAATAAAAGCATTTGTCTTTCTTATTTTCCAATTTGTGTTCATATCATTTGTTTACATAACCGAACATAAGTCATTTGCAGAGTTCTCACATTGTTCCTACCCAACTGTGTCTCTCCACACAGACGTCATTTGCTGTGTTATTCTGATTTTCTCTCTCATATAATTTATCTTGCTGTAGCGTGCCATTAATATTGATAACGATTTACTAGTCAGATAACCTCTTTAAAAACACATCTTTTAATCTGCAATTTCAGATTTTTACGGAAGTATTTCTCGCCCTACGTGAGATCAATGTGATTTTCAGTCTGTTCGTTTGTCGATTTTTTATTAGGTCTCTTATTTTATTATTTCTTCTGTATTATAATTATCCGCTCGATTCTTTTAATGTCATTCATTTTGCTTTCTATATTGTATAATAATTATCCCGTCAGTTATTTATTACTCTTTTCGTAAGGTTTCTTTTGTATCATACATAGCTCGTTCTTTTAATGTGTTGTTTACGCGGTCTTCTGGCTTGCATCTCAATTACCGTTTCAGTTCCTTTTATTGCTTTGTTCACACGTTCTTCTGTGTTGTAACTCGATTAGCCCGACAATTCTTTTATTCATACAATTCTGCTACCGAATTCTATTCCTCCTTTTGTCTTTATTTAAAGTCTGTCCAAAAAAAAAAAAAAAAAAAAAAAAACGTGTAGAATTCTGTGACTGGTCATCAATGCTCTTGTTCGCTCACAAAATGTCCATCATTTTTTTTTCGGAATAGAACGGATTGGAAACGTAAACTAGTTTCGTGTTCCGATGTTATCAAGGATGATTTTTACTTTTATCTGAATGTATGGATTGATTTAGATTTATGTCAGCACACACACACACACACACACACACACACACACACACACACACACACATATATATATATATATATATATATATATATATATATATATATATATATATATACATACTCCTGAAGAACTAAACGATACCATACACTTAACACAGACACATCCCTTCCCAGGAGCCAATAAAACTGTCAAAATGACCAAGGAATTCAGAGCAGCATGAATCTATCCAGCCTCTGTCTTAAAAAAACAACTTAAAAGAGGCTGTTTGACCAACACAAGGACTGACCAAAATTAACGATGAAAAACAAAACAAATGAAAACTACAGATAAAGTTCATTTTCTTCAGAAAGTCATTCATTCCCGTAGTTCACTGCTACTAACTAACAATCAGGGATTTTTTTCTCCTGATGATGGCCATGTTGGCCGAAACTAGTCGAGGAACCTAATTGAAATAATAAAACAAAAAGGATTAATATACAACCCACTGTGTCTGAAAAATTAAATTTTTCATTTCTCAATATTTTTATTGTTCAAAACAAACACACACACACACATTATATATATATATATATATATATATATATATATATATATATATATATATATATATATATATATATATAATATAAAAATAAAAAAACACTAATATTCCATGGTCATAATTTATTCCATTGGAATCGTAAATACGATCAATTCATCAGCTTATGACCATGGAATATTAGTGTTTTACTGTCTATTTTTATTATATCCTTTATTGTCCTGGACATTGAGTTCTACCTGGATTCTATCCTCTTGGAATTATTTTTTTATACAAATATATATCTATGTGTATGTATGCATGTATATATATTTATATATTTTTAGATATATGATTGCATATGTATGTGTATATTTACCACTAATATTATCAATATCTATATATATATATATATATATATATATATATATATATATATATATATATATATATAAAAAACTACGACATAAATATTTACAGTTTTTATCTGTAACTGTATATAATCATCCGAAGTGCATTGATTAAGTAATAGTGGTTGCCAATCGACTTGGATCTACGTTTGGGCTGATATGTAAATATTTGACGGTGTTTTCTAACCTGCGCGTCTCATATGAAATCGGAGACAATATTCAAAGAAAGTAGATTATGAAGAAAAGAAAAAAAAAAGAAAGAAAGAACGAAAGAAAAAAACAACGATAAAGGGTCTCACCTAATTTAAAAGTAAAGTCCGAAATTGCTGTTGGGATTTGGTGTCTGGCGCCGCTGAACCTCTACATTAAATAAGCCAACTGAGTTAGTTTGACATTTTAATGGCTATCTAATGATGGCGGCCAATGCCAGGACGAAAAGAGAGAAATTATTACGAGAACGAGAGGTTTTATTTGCACGCTTTGTAGGCACGGACATTGTTTACAAGTTTAGACTTTCTTCTCTTCACACCTTAAACTGTAATATATTAATAATAATAATAATTTCCATTAATGTTCATACAATATATATAAAGGAAAAAGACAATAGGAAAACTGTATATTGCACATTGTATATAAAAGTTGCATACGCACACGTATATATAATATATATGTATGCAAGTTTCATTAAAAGACGATTGACATGGTATTACGATTAAGCTTACACACGCATACATACACACAAACTCACACGCACACGCACATATATATATATATTTATATATGTCAGGCGATTGAGAGAAAGCTTGAGCGACAAAGACATCTTATCTATGTAGATATTTTATGTTCATGAAATGGATGTATCATCTTGCATAATAATGGTGATAGATATTAATTAAATTCACCTTAATCTAGCACAAGACCCAAAGAAAGATAAATAAAGTAGAGGGAGAGTTGTATTGCTTTTACTTTTAATGTAG